>JASANE010015949.1:0-34463 GCA_030248225.1 Trileptium ribeirensis
AGACGTTGGGATGGTTCGAAGCCCTCACACATTTTGGGGACCAATCCAAATACGTGCAGATTCATGTTGTACCAGATATGCCGGTCGCGATTGTCATTGGGGATGACATGTTGCGGAAATTCGAAGCGACGATCGATTACCGAAGAATGAGAATTCTGGTTGGTGATCAACCTGTGCGTTCAGGGTCTCTGGTTCCAAAGAAGGAACGACTAAGGAGGCTGACCCGAAAGCTTTGTTGTCATCTGAGAAACTGACGGAAATGCCTATAGGAGCCTTCCACGTATGTCGTGTGTCCGTGGATGTGGAAATCCCACCAGAGTGTATAAAGTTGGTGCGTTGCAGCATCAATACTGCTGATTATAATGGACGGAGTGTGATGGTGGAATCCGACAAGAACACTTGGTTTGCACGCCCAATCATGTGCCCGAACGCCGTTGTAGAAGTCCAGGAAAATATGGTTTGGGTGCCTGTTACCAACCTGAAACCGAAAGCGTATAAGTTGAGAGCGAATGACGTTATGTCACACGTTACTGAAATTGGGGACATTGTCAACAGCTACAGTGTTACTTCCCCAAACCAGCGATGAGCAATGCCGACTGCTCGAAGCTGGTTACCAATTAGACTCAGGGCCCATGTCACCTTTAGGGGCTTCCCAACTTCCCGGGGAAGATTTTAACTATTTATATGTGTGTCTCTGTGCAATTATGCACACAAATTTTTGCCATCTTCCACATTTTCCGTCTTCCTGGTTGGAATGATGGCAAATAGGGAAGACGGGAAATTATTACCCATCTTCCCAGATGGGAAGATAGCAATCTATGTATACTTGTCTATTTATTATTAATACTGTTGATATTGAAGTTGCACGCCAATAGAGAACCTTTACAAACGACTATTATGTAGGAAAATTCTTAGTATGTGCATGTTATTATTATAATGTGTACGCACATATATTGTCTAAGATGTATTTTTAGTGCATATGAGTAGATCTGGGTGTATTTATATTGCAAATTCGCATGTTTATGTGGATTATAATAGTAATATATATTCGTACTATATAGAGGTTTTATAGAGTTTGTGTATAACATTATTGGACGTATACAGCATTTGAGCGAACAGTTTATATAGATCCTAATAATAATAATAATAGTGCTAGTGAGTCGTATATTACGGCGTTTTGTAGGCAGTGTTTTTCGTTTGGAAGCAGTCTTATATTGTGTATAGTTCCCGAAAATATGTGTATGATTTATTGTTATTATAGTGTGTGTGTATGTAACAATAATAGTAGCACTCTGCGTGCATCTTTTGGATACGGCGTATATTACATTTTATTTAGTAGAAGCCTCGGCCGTATGCTGTTGGTTGGTTGTTTTGAACAGCGTTTTGGTGACTATTATTAAGTTGTGTTCAATGTGGATTCGCGTTTCTCTCTCTCTCTCTCCCATGTATTATTATTATATATTGTAGTGTTTAACGAATACATAGAGAAATATTATATGTAATAATAATGGCGTTATATCACGTGTATAATGTGTTATATACCGAAAATGCTACACTATAGTTCTCTGTACGATGTTGGCTTAGTCGGTGCTCGTATATACGTATTTTATATATTGGGTTTTTCGTGCTATATAACAGTAATGTAATATAATAATGAAATAATAATACACGGAGTAATGCAGTAATAATTATAATGGTAGTAGTAATGCTTCGTTTCGTATTATTATTCTATTATTGTCTTTGGGTTATGCAGTGTACGTTTACAACAGCTTAGGCTCTGAGTGTTTTATTTTTAATATACACCGTTCTTTGCTTGTTCTACTAGTTTAACACGAGGGCATTCATTAAAGCTGCGCGTAAAAAAGATAATAAAACAAACGCTGCCAAACACTGCTTCGTAAACGTAGTTGTGGATGCCTGGAACTCATTACCTGAGCAACTTGGAAACTAGAATTCATTAACTGAGCAACCTGGAAACTGAAACTCATTACCTGAGCAACTTGGAAACATCAAGGTTATCAATTTTGTTGTTGTAGCGAAGAACCCAGGACACTGCATTGCGGCTTGCCAGAGAAAATACGTTCGTCAGAATAAACGTTCTTAATCTTAGCTCGAAACATGTTACTTAAGAAAGACGTTAAACACTGTAATAATGGGCCATTAATTCTGAAATAGATGAGTTTTTGATCAACTTAACGTGTGATATTTTGTTGAAGGACCTAGCAAAATCAATATATGCAATGTCAACTGATTTTCAGCTATCTTGGGCTAGTGAACAGTAGTGAATTGATTCAGTTGGTTGAGTTCACGTGGATTTACAATACAATAAAAATTATTTTTAGTTCCTATGGTACATACGAGACTAAATTTGCTGCAGTGCTCTGCTTCTGAAACGTGTTCATACGACTCAAGAATGAATAATCATTAAACGTCGTCGCGAGCGTTCCCAGAGCGCTGTTATATATTTTTATGGTAAGATAAATTTTAAAGAAGGAAATGAATAATAATTATGGCAGAATGGCGAGGGAAACCTCGCCTTTTACATCTGCCTATAGTATTTTGTCATGTTACAAAAAAGAGGCGACTTTATTCAGCTTGTTTGGGTGGCATACGTAGGTTTGTCAGTTATTTAATAGATTATAAAGAAAGAAGGATACGATACTGGGTTGGGGTAGTACCTTTGTTTGCATTCGCTATATATTTCTATCGTGCTTTAAATAGTTTGAGGTCAACTTGTGTGGGCAGTGATTTAAAGGGTTTCTAGTTTAAAGATGTAACGAAGTTTTTATTGTCAACTTGTGTGGGTAAGTTGTTCCAAAGATTTATAATACGATTAGGGAAGATGTGGATCAAAATGTTTGTTTTGACTTTAGGCTTGCGTAACTTCAGCACGTGACCACGCGTCCGAGCTGTATCAATACAGTGCAGTAGTTCCTCTGCTGATTTGTATTCGGTATTAAAAATTTGAAAACAGTGACGAGATCGAAGTGTAACCTTCTTAGTTCCAGTGGCTCCAGTTTCGAAAACTGTAACCGGTTGTTGTACGCGCATATTGGAGGCCTTTGCGAGCGATTATAGGTTTTGTAAACTAGCGTTGAACTCGCTCAACTGCGTCTATATAACAAACATAAACAGGGGACCACACAGAAGATGCATATTCCAGGATTGGTCGGACATTGGTTACGTAAGTGAACAGTAGTGTTTCAATGTTGCAACGGGAAAAGCAACGAAACAGGATGCTGGCAATGCGGTAGGCCTTGCTTGTTATTTCTCTGCAGTACGTTGTAAATTTTAAATCCTTAGTGATCGTAATGCCCAAGACCAGGCAGGACTCAGTGGCTGGCATGGAATCTCCAGACAACGTATACGTGAAACAAGGATTTTTCCTACCAATATGCAGTATTTGACATTTTGGGGTAGAGATTTGTTAGCCCAATCTGAAACGTGTTTTAGCTGTTTCGTTGCTTCTTGTTGGTAACGTTACATACAGTTTCATATCATCGGCAAAAAATCCTAACTTTATCAGAACGGCACGATTTTTACAATTTATTAAGTCATTATATAAGAGAAACAACGTGGGACCAATAATACTTCCTTGTGGTACACCCGATTGTACGGGTTTATAACTAGAATAAGAATCCTTTAATTTAATTCGAACTTTCGGCCCGATAGAAAGCTTTTAATCTATCTCAACAGGGTTCGGGAAACCCAAAGCATGATAGTTTGTATATTAACTATGAGTGAGAAACTGTGTTGAACGCCTTAGCAAAATCGATGTAAACGAAATCCACTGAAAGACCGTTATTCACATCGCTTGCCCAGTGATGTATACATTCTATTAGCTGAGTCGTTGTAGATCTTCTAGTAACAAACCCGTGCTGATGTCCGGGGACAGCATGTTTGCTGCCCGAGCATAGTTAAACAATTGTTTGTTAATCATGTGCTCTATTATTTTGCAACAACTAGATACAAGAGATACAGGATGGTAGTTTAGTGGGTCACAAGGATCCCCTTTTTTGTAAATACCGATAACGCCTGCACAGCGCCAGGTATCGGGCAGCGTGCCAGTAATAAAAGATTGTTAGAGAATGTGGGAAAGTGGAATGCTAATTGGGTCCTTAAGTTCATGCAGACAGAAATGTGTAAAAATGTCCGGAGGATAGCTCTTATTTGGACTTAACGACGCTAACGCCAGTTGTTCTTCATATTGTGTGAACGGCATCCAAGAGAGACTCATACCTGTTGTATTCGAATTGAACGCTGGGATTACATTGTTGCAGCGTGTGTATATGTATACTTGCAAAATTTTCTGCCAAATTTTGGATTTTCTCGTGTCATCTGAGACGACTTCACCATCCGATGCTCTGAGCGCACCGATGTTGCTCATAGCTGAACACTTTCTGAGCCAAAGCTTAAAAATTATTATATACTACCAAAAATTTATAATTTTAACTACGTGATTTTCTTGCTTGTTGTGTGTGGACAATGGGTGGGCTTATTGGGTTATTTAACCGGTCAAATCCGTTATATTAATTGTTTTGATTCAACGTTTGCTGTGGCACGATACAGAGGATAAAATTGCTAAATTTTAGCACCAAACGTTTTCAGAGTATGTAGAGCGCGATAAAGGATTTGTAAACTTATACGGGTTTTAGAGGGTGCTGACACGTAAGATGATAATTTTGCTCGAAATTTGTGACTTAACTAACGAAGAGCTTCCGTCTTTTGGGTCATTGGAGGAAAAAACCAAGACTCTATTGTGTTGGAATGTGCTGACAATGGGTTTACCCTACAAAACCCTACAAATTTAATTAATACATTAAACATCACCGACAAACGTAATATACGTAAAATTATTTTCGAAACGGTCTTTAATTCCAGTAAAAGTCAAATTAAACATATTAACCAATTCCTCAACGCACCTAACGTTAATGTCCCATTCCCTTATCTAGACGTCCTAAATGACCTTATAACGCATTATTTAGAAATGAATAAGGGGGAACTAAACACCAAAACTAACAACAAACAATATATTACAATTAACTTTAAAAATAAAATATATGACCAGCTATATATAGCCAGGATCATCAAATCAGAGGAGTTATTTAATATGTGACCTTCAAACATTAAATCGGACCAAAAACTAACCAAATTCCTCAAACCAACGGTGGCCTTCAAATACAACATCCCTACTGGCTCCCGGTTTTTCAACTATAGACAGATAGATTTTGATGACCCTAAACTCCTACATAGTTACACCTGCAAATGTACTTCTAGTGCCTACGCAAACAAATACCACAGACATATTATAAGTGGTAAACTAGATATTGTACGTAATCTTAAACTAAGAAAACTCTTTGAAATGGGACCTAAATTTAGGCTGATGGACAAATTTTCACCAGATAAATTTGTATCTTCTTTTAAGTCAGACATAATTATTGCACCAAACTGAAAACTAGAACTAAAATTCCATGCAATCTCATAGATGAATGGGGTAACTTACTAATCCAACTTTTTAAACGTAAACTTAATGGAATCAAATATGTCCGGAGGAATAATCCACAACTTACTCTAGATAAGAATATGTTAGGATGTCTTCAGGAACTCAAATCCAAATTTATTATTACAACCACTGACAAAGCAAGTCAAAATTATGCGTTTATCTGCAAAAAATTTTATGTAGAACAAGTACTCAGAGAACTAAATCTTACAGTTAGTAACAAAGTATATGAAAAATCTAACATGAGTATAGAAGAAACTAACAGTTTTCTACTTAAACTAGCCGAAAAGTTATCACTATTACCTGTTGACAACAATACGGGACTTCCTTTCGTTCAGATTGTCCCTAAATTCCACAAAACTCCTATACAATTCAGAACTATCATTTGTAGCATGAAATCCACTACCAAAAATATATCTTCAACTTTAGGAAAGGCTTTACGACTTATACAAATAGTGCAGCTAGTTATTGTAGGTCAATAGGTAAATATACAGGTATTAACCCATTCTGGATTATAGATAGCAACAAATTAATTGTTAAGACAAAGAACTCAGCAAGGTTCGAAAATGCGATATTAACATTTATGATTTTACTACCCTGAAACATACTGAAATTATTGATAATATAATACAACTGCTAGACATAATTTTCAAGAACAGCAATAAAATGATATGCGTAACCCCTTTTAATAGTTTCTGGACATATACTAAAACTACACACCCAGATCGACATTATTTAACAAAACACGATATTATTAAACTCCTAAAAGCGCTTATTTTTAATACATACTTTACGTTTGGTAACTGTGTCTTCAAACAAACTATTGGTATACCCATAGGGACTGACGCAGCTCCTTTTATTAGTAACTTACACATCCATAATTATGAACGTAATTTCATATGTAAAAATATAAAATACCGCAGGGATATTTGGGATCCTTTGAAATTCACTTTTAGATACTTAAACGACCTCACTGCGATTAATGATTATGATAAGTTTGATCAGTTAACCAAAGATATATACCCGGAATCCTTGTGCCTATCTAAAGTTAACTGCAACAATCAAACGGCCAATGTTTTGGATCTCAACATTAAACTTCACGGGGGTATAGCAGATATTGCCCTATATGACAAAAGAAACGATTTCGATTTTAAAATCTCCAATTTCCCACATTACAGCAGCAATCTCTCACGTTCAGTTTTCAGGGGAATCATACACAGTCAAATTGTCAGGTACGCAATCATCAACACGACATTTGCCAACTTTCAACAAAATTGTAACAATTTACTTAAAATACTCATAAGCAGAGAGTACCCACAAAGGTTTTTCCATAACACTTTTAATAAATTTTGCAATATTAACAATCTTAAACTGTATAATTTTTAGTGTTACTAACAAAATTTAACCCTTTTTATATACCTTATTTTTAATTTGTAGTAACAACCAGTTTTTAACATTCTGTTCTAGCCTAAATAACATATAACCAAAAAGTTAAATTTTTATACAAAATACGAAATATTCTACTCGCTAATATTATTACCGGTCTTCACCTTACGGTGAACACCTCACGTCCTCGCCAACTTGTTTGGTGACACATGGCATTACCCACATATTAGCCATCTCCTAGGAGCTTGGCATATGATGCTCACACTTAGGTGCGGACATCATACGATCTGTCATTATCTTTGGATAGTGAATGTGGCTTGCATCGCAGATGCTTGCTACTTATTTTGTCTCTCGGTAATCTTTTACTTATATTAATATACGTAAAAGTATTTCAACAGTATCATTTCATACTTATTAAATACACAGGTCTGGTGATAGCCCTCAGATATAGAAGACCTCGTTGTATCATGGCGCGCAGGAATACAGTTTCCGAGTGTTCATGGTTGAAATATATTGTTGATATGCTTTATAAATAAATTTTTGGGTAATAACTTACACCAAAAAGTATAAATTTTAAAATACTTTGTGTATTTCTTCTAAAATAATGAAAGTTTATGTTTTTAGTTATGGGTGCTCGGTGAGGAAGTAGGTATGCTTCGATATTCGTATGGATTCTGTACCGGCCAACCTGTATCTAATGATCACCACTGAGTTGAATCAAAATTTACTACTGAACATGTTGATTTTGTGAAGTACACCTAGGTTACTTCTCATGTTCTGCATGTCAATACAGTTTTCGATGTCGGATATTAAGTTCACAAAAATATTACTCCCCAAATCAATGCATAGTAGTGTCGGCTACGCTATAAATTTTAGAAACTTTCGGTTAACTATAGTTGAGGATTCGGTATCATTCAAAAGTCTAAGTTTTCTACTGGATAATATACCACGCTTTACCGTTTAAATACTACACTTTATCGGGTTGAAAGTTGTGTATATTCAGCTATAATTCGGTTTGTACATGGTGACGATTACATGGGTTAAAACTTGTGTTCTAATATTACTTTGTGCTGGACCTTTTAAATTATTACTAGAACTCACTTTATGAATTCGGATTGGCAAATATGTTTGTAATTACCGAGGAACTATGAGACTCACTGTAAACTCGAGGGTATTCAAATCACGTCATCTTAAATAAATAATCTGTCACGTGAACTTGTAGCACAAAAAATTCAGAAACAACTTCTTCTTGTTCTTCCAAATACAAAACCAATAAAGCTTTGGCATCTCACTTTGCATTTAGTATTTGTAATACTCAGATAAAGTGTAAAAATAAATGCCAACAAGTCAAATGCTTATGTGTGTACTCAATCCTACTTAGTTTATATATACATACTGCGCATTATATAAACTCTGCAACGGAAATAAACTACCGTTATTTAGTCTGGTCGAGTCCAAAGGCAAATATATTTGCAAAATCAAATACTCTACCTTAATACACAAAGTGAAAATATCAGCCAAACGAGGTCTTAAATATTTCGGAGCAATTCCGGCTAATTCGACGAGGCATTGCAATACCGTGTCGTCGCTGGTATCTGGCTCCGTAAATTCGGCACAAACCTAAAATAACAAAAGACTGCAGTAGAACTGATGGCATCTTCAAATTACTAGTGGAGGATCTAAGTGTTCGCAGTTGCACCTGTTCAAACGGTGACGTTCGGTTCGTCTCGCCCAGCAAAGTTTTGGACTCACCTTAGTTGAATGCCCTACGGCAAGTTTTATTATTCCTCGGGTAACGCCTTCATTAACACAAACTGGCCAATATTGAATAAACCGTCTTGAAACCAAAAATTTGATTTGACGGAGGAAAATTAGCATAAAATAGCTTTTAAATTCAATAGTCATGTCCTTTCAGCGTTTTCGAAACGATTTATTTCAGCATTTTTTGAAAATTCTGAATTTTGAACATTTCAAAGAAGCTCCTGGTTAACTGTCATTTTCAGATAAGGTAGAGGGCCGCACGCATATCCACGTTTCCTCAGTTTCTCCAGGTACTTACTTGAGCAAGTAAAATTTGACGAATTTTTAAACGATGAACTAAGAATGTAATTCTTCGCGCTGTTTCTGCTGAAAGAGCCAGGAATTTGAAATACAACGAAAATGCTTACATATACAACTGAGCGCATTCAGTTATTCTGAAAAACATCCACTTAGTCCAAGTTTCAGACAAAAAAATTGAGCTAAGATTTTCAATTGTACCGCGGGAATTCATCGAGTACGGCACCATTCTATGGAGCTCGGCCAGAGAAATTCTGGTGCCATATTCAGCTCGATATTACCATTCCCGGGAATGTTACGGCACGAAATCTTGTTTACGCCACCACTTTCATTTCATTGAGCTCTCATAAGCCTGAGCTAGGCTAAGCCGCTCCGCGGATATTCCATATTGTATCACTAAGCCTAGGCTGAAGTAACCCGCTCCGCGCATACATATCTTTTGTAGCAATGCTAAATTAAGTCGCTCTGCAGATCATATCCCATCTATCACTATGACGCCTAAGCTAAGCTAAGCCGCCCAGGGATACATCTCCTTTGTCATTAAGCCTGAACTAAGCTAAGCTATGATATTCCGCGGATACATTTTCCTCTATCAGTAAGCCTACTCTAATCTAAACTAAACCTCTCCGCAGGTACCATCTCCTCTATTACTAAGCCTGGGATAACAAAAAATAGGACCAGGCATTTGCAAAATGCTGAAGTGGTACCTCCAGACTGCTACCTCTGTATTTTTATATTCGTCACTGACAACACTTATTCACACTTATTTCGCATTTGGCCAACTTTGTTACTCCTAAGATAAATATCGCTACAATTTTGCCCTTCTAGATAAATACAATTCACTGAAACCAGCCGTTAAATTACACATATTTGGCATTTAGTGACAGTTACAATACCTATTGCCACACAGTTTGACTGTGAAATCACGTCCAGTTACTCTCACGAACTGGGGATCCCATAGGCAATGCCCATATATCATTTTGGTAGTTTGAGAAGCCATGCTGAACGCTGGGTGCACTCCATTTCAAGCTTCGTGGCAATTTTGAACGAACACTGAGGCCAAAACTGACAGTGCAAATAAGCACAAAGAAACACAGCTTACAACGTCGTTGTTAAGTTTTATAGTCTAATAGTTGGAGCGGTTCACACATTTATTGCAATAACGATATTAATCGTTCTTAAATCAACGTGCAGATTTTGGTATTGTAAAACTCAGCAGCTGACAAGCTGCAGATTGGTATTTTGACGATCTTCAAAAAATCCTTCCGGTGATGAATACCTATGTTACTAATCAGTTGATGGTTGTTTGACAATGATTAGACAAGTTACTATAGCCTGATGATTGAAAACAGAAATTGAATTCCCATTCCGATGATTATAGGTGCTACTAACGTCTGACGACGACTATACATATTACAACTGTAGTATGATGATTGAGTGCATCAAAACTATAGTTCCGTATATGATTATACGTATTACCATAGTCTAACCGTTGAAAACCTCAAAAGCAATGTTCCGATGATATATTATATGTTACTAAAGTCTGATGATTGTTTGTATCAAATTTGGGCATGTTGTCTGTACCGAACGTCCGTTGACACCGGATACCGGTAGAAAATCAATTTAGATGATTATACAAACGCAAATGACGGTATAAAATATGAAAAAGTTTTCTGTACTGAATTTCTGTCAATACTAAATACAATTTTTTGCATAAACCGACATGGTCAGCCTATGTCGCTCTTTTTGAACAATTCTGCACAAATAATATCACCACCAACATTCTCTAGCTTGAACCTTCGCTGGCCACGCCTTAGCATAATACTTAACAGATCAGTATAGCCCACACAACAATGTATTAAACAGGTCCATTATTTATTGCCTTAACCAATTTCAAACAATAGCAAACAATGTTTAATACAATTTACGGAATACATGGAACCTAGAGTGCATTAGGGATGGAACTAACCAACAATAACGGTGCCAAAAGATCACTCAACGCTTTCAACGTTGCCGTATCACCTTCGTTATCGATTAGGAATGCAGTTGCAGCTTTCGCAGCAGACGCACGAACCTAATAAAAACAAAAGCAAAATAAGATGTTATATTAATTGAAATTAATATAATTAAAGGACCGGGTAACAATAAACTGTGTATTTTGTAATGGATTATAACAATGAAAATGAAAATAAAAAGTACTTCAAACCTCGTATCGCCGCTGTTGGCATATATACACATCTGCAAAAACAAATAGATTTATTGGTTCAAAAACCTTCATTTCAGCACACTTTTAACCCATACTCTCAAATGCTGAATTAATTCAATATCTAACAATATAGCGATCGAGCAAGGTATATACAAACCGAGCGAACGAGTTTCCAGTAAACTAAAACGAAACTAGAGTCAAACACTCTATTTCCACAATATATTTCAATGCGACTTAAGCTATTAGCAAACAAAATATGGTGATTGACAAATAATATCGCAAAAAGAAGCTTCGCTGTAATTTTTCGGCACACAATTCTGATCTCGACAAAGAAAGATTAGATTTGTTTAGGCACGTACTTAATATCCAAGACATAACACGCTAATTAGATAAAAACCTAAATCTTGAGAGTTAATGCGTTCTAAACAAAAACATTAATTATCAATGTTCCCGTTGTAGCTGTAGTAGTATTAAGCTAACCTGATTGAACTTTCAATATATCACTGCAATTGCAATAACGAAAACGTTAATGTGCTGCTTCGATACAAAATAATGTGAGCCGCAATAAAACTATTGCGTTGTTAGTATTAAATAAAAATAGAAACCATCAAATTTCGAAAAGCAAAGCCCAGAAATAAGAAATGATCATGAAACATGCTAAACTCAGTTTCGTAACATTTTACACTAAATGCTTAATCATTGAAGATGTGTTACCAAAAAGAAGCTGCTTTTCAACAGAACTACAAAGGCGTAAGCAAACCATCGTTTTACAGAGTGCCTTGGCCAAATACAACACTTCTGGGATTATACAACTCAGATAACTAAAACATTAGTAACCGAACAGTATCTCAACTCACAGAAGGACTAGCCTGATATGTCAAGCACTGGCAAAGCATATCTTTTATGACCACTAGGTAATGTTCTTGCTGAGAACCAAAGATTCCAGGGACATTTCTAAAATAAAAAAGCTACACTATACTAGTTAATTTTAATAAAACGCTATAGCTAATAGTCATTCGGCGCTAATGTACATCAAGCTTGGTTTTAGTACCTGCTTGCATTTACACCCTGCACTGGCCGAATATTATAAGCTATTCCGCGATCCCGGTTCCGGCAAAATAGTGCCCGGTTTCGGCAAGAGCAAAAACTATACCGCTCTAAACCAAACCCCGCCTAAATATTTTTTGTTTGAAAATTTAGCATTTTTGAAACAGCTGTGGTCCCCGCAATGAGGTGCCCAGTTCCGCTTCAAAACCAAAAATACTAAACTCAGCGAAATACCGTACAGAACTAATAGTTCCCGCGAACTTTTTCATCTTAACCCTATAGGAATAATTATTAAGAATAATCTTTATCCTAAACTTAACGCTGAGATGAACGCCTAAGCCTATTTGGCTACTATATTAATAAAATTAATGTATTCTCGAATTAAAATTGTTTAATTTTATATTCACAGCAGAGTTAGCGAGTGATTAATACAAACAGTGGGATAAAAGATAGTGAACAGTAAGATATAAGGATGTTTGTTCCAAACACCAAATTATTTTTTAAACTCCGTTATATTGTGAACAACCGGAACAATATTAGACCGAACACAAACTGTAAATTTAAAGGGAACCAACGGTGTATTAAGTTAAACGGAGCCAGAACTTGGTTTTATTCAATCTATAAACTAGTAACTCTATCGAGATTGCAGAACGTAGTGAAGCATAGGTACACCTACGCCTTGTGCATGCACAGCCAATCAGCTTTCGATAGCATACGTCGATATTCTATATGTGGATATCACACAATACCGCATATGTTAGAAAAAAACTAACACCGGCAATAAATTTCCCACGTCCGAAAACCCTACAACTCCAAGCTGTCAGCCTCCCAGGACGTCACAATAAAATTGGGAATTATGAGTCGACGAACAAAATCAACACCAGCAATGAGTTCGCCATGCCCGAAAACCCCTAAATAAAACTTTTCAACCGCCCATAATGTCAGAACAAATTTTCTAATTTTGGGTTGAGGAACCATTGGTACACCATACCTCAAACCCCATAACTCTAGAACAATTGTAATCGAAAAACAAAAAGAGGCATCGGCATTTATCATTTTGCTATGAAATAAAACCAACCAGAGAAAAAATTCGAAAGTTAAGATAAAAATAATCTTGCTTTCGGGAAGGGTACTAAAATACCCTCATTTTGACCTATGACCCCGAACCATGGGGCATCATACCTCCTTACCAGGGAATAACCGGAACCGAAATTTACCGGAACCGGAACCTGGTCTTCGAAATTTATATATAGTACAACAGATGATGGAAGAAATGAAGGTATAGTGGATTTAAAATATATACATTAAAAATAACTTTTACATTAAACTTAACGTATTGCGATGGTATTAATGCCTTTCTGAAACTTTAAAGAGACTGAAGAAGCTAATAATGTTTATTTACCGTTCAAATATGTCGGTTTTTGGACATTCAGAGCAAAAAATGTCTTCCACTATACACCAGTGCGTATACTGCGTCAAATCGAATGTGCTTACAAAGCTTGGAGCGTAGAATACACATTTTCGCTGTGTCCAGTCGTCTCCCTTTACTACACATACGTTTGTTGCATGTTCTTCTGTAGGAAACTTAAAATTATTGGTTTATATGATGCTAAGAGAAAATAATAGATAGAAGGTAATTTTCTGATCAGTGGTCAGAGACACTGTTTAGGCTAGCGTTGGACAAACAGTGCCCATCAGTTAGATCATAATGATGATAACTTTCTAATCATAATGTTATAAATGAGACACACTGTGATGCTGCTCGCACAGTTTCAATATATACAGTTCATTGCCAGGAAAGCAGTTTCTAGCTGCGCTGTAGATAACGTTAGTTTACTTCAATTTGACTGATGTACCAAGTTTACAAGCGCACTGGCGGGTGCTTTACGCAATTTATGTTAGCCAAGCATACCCTAAGTACTTCTGCGTAAGCCATACCCTGTTACCGAGTTGGACAGGTTTAATTCAAACGTATCCCACAGACTTCTGGATGTGTAAAATAGCTGATACAAGCATCGACCTGGCTTTGATTTAACAACTCCTGCAGGTTATTATGAAAAGTTCCTGCTCAAATATGTGCCCTACTTAAGTTTCAGACGGCAAATTGGTTAGTTAATGTTTTCTTTTGCTTGGTTGTATTGGAGCTTGATAATTGTATAATATATATTACATATGTTTGGATTACAGGATGAAGCAAAAAACGTGGAAAATTTCAAACAAACTTTTTAAACCGGAATTACGGTTCCGGTATGGTTTTTGTCTTTGCCGGAACCGCAACCGGAACACGATTTTCGCCGGAAACGGAACCGGAATTCCGGTTACTCCCTGCTCCTTACCCATGGGTCACAGAGCAAAACCAGCACCGGCAATGAGTTTCCCATGCCCGAAAACTTTAAAGTGAAACTTACCAGCCGCCCAAGACGTCAGAACAAATTTTCAAATTTTGGGTCAAGGAACCATTGGGGCGCCATACCGCCCGTGCATGAAGCCCCATAAATCCAGAACCGGAGCATTAATCGAAAAACATAAAAAGAGGCATCGGCATTTATCATTTTACTATGAAATAAAACCATCCAGAGAAAAAAAAATCGAAAATTAAGGTAAACATAACCTTGCTTCCGTGAAGGGTACTAAAATGGGGTGAAAAATCCTTATTTTGACCCTTATTAGGGATGTACACGGTTCGAATGAGCCCAGGATCATGAAAATCAGTTAACTCGTTCCCGAGTTATGGTCGATCACACACAGACGGAATTTAAAAGATTTCACCCCTGCAACACACAATCTCCACTACGTTTCACTAAGTTCTGATGAGAAAAAAATTTAGGAAAAATAAAGTTTATACTGTTTTGAAATGTACTGTAGTGATATTATTGCTTATATGAGACTTTGATTCACTATGAAAGCAAAAAGATTTCGGCGACTGCTCGAGCCTCGACTCGAGGAAGTTTAGGCTTGTGGTAGGCGCCCGTTTTTCTAACATTGCTGAAACGGCGAAATCTGACACAATAATAACCAACATAACTACAGGTAATAGTAGAATGTGAAATCAGTAATTGGCACATACTCTAATATCTGAAGGGTTAATTCTTTCAGCCCATCATTCGGCGAACTAGCACTTTCAAACATAAATTTCAGAACTTCTGGCCACTGCTGATTGAGGTCATCGTCTGAAACAAAACAGTGTAACCATGTATTAAGCTAAATTAATACAACAAAATTGATCATTACCGTTAGTGCTCAAGGGTATGCTGTGGGTTGCATTGAGGATTATTTAACGAAACAAAGCGCGGGTATGAAACGAAATTTCTGAAATAGCAGTTAATTGTGCAAAAAATATATTGTTTGTCTGTGTCAATTATAAGGTATGAACGTTTGAATGTATTTTTATTTCTTATTCGACGCGTAATGCAATCAAATTTTGCCACTAGCTTTACGTTATCGCTGTTTGATTTTGTTATTGTATCAAAAACCCGACAAGAATGACAAAAATATTTGATTTTTGACATTTGGGTTCCAGCTAACATTTAGGCTGTAGCTGGTGCCAGAGTCATGGGATTGAAAAACAAAATCTTTTTTCCAAAAAAGCCCAAGAAGCTTTAAGTAGCCAACATTCTAACTAAGTAAGTTTTACTTTTTGTCATTCTTGGACTTAACGAGTTGCGTACAAAACCCCGTTAAACATATTGGCTTCATTATTTTCAAATTGCATTAGTTGTGTCATTAACACTGACTCAAACGCGTAACGCTGCAGAAGGCTAAAATATACATTGTCACATTTTAAATTTCGTTGTCGTATAAAGCTAGAACGACCCTGTAGGTTTTCAGGATTGCTGCATACAACGGAATTGCGTGGTTTAAGGCAATCTATACGGGCCTACAGCACGAAAATTGCACCTGAAATTCAATTTTGATTTATAACTTTCAATAGCTTCCTACGGGAGAGGAAATAGAGGGCCGAAGATTTTGATATGTGCTGGAAATGGCTGTAGCGTTGCACTTACTGCATTGTTGTCTTTCTGTGCCTTCGAAGGGAGATATGTAAGAAAAACCATTTCGAGGTCTGACAATAGTCGCGCAACCTAGGCTAGCCACACTGGCTCTAATACAACTCGGCACCTGGGGACAATATATATAAAGGCTGTTATACTCTATAATATATAACTCTATGTTCAGCCGTTGTCTATCATACAAGTATTATGTCAATTTGTTTGCAAATCACTGTTACAGCGCAAATACTTATACTTTAGTGCTCCAAAGTTTTGATTTGATAATTAGTCACAGTGAGTAGACTTCAATTTGTTCGCAGATATTTATACATGCAGTAAAAATAAATGAATTTTAAAGTTTTAAGGAAATAAAGTAGAGAGCCACAGGCAGAGACAAACAACTTCATATGAGTAAATTTGTCTACATATATCTTTCATAACTAGTAGCATGCTGTATCGCCAAGATGGGAAATTCTGAGTTCTGTATATGTAATGTAGAGAGATGCACAGCCATATTGAGCATCAAAATTACAAATGATCCACCGAATATCAAACATGTTGCTTGAATATCTGAGAAGGTATACCAGATTATTATTAATGCACAGTTACATAAAGGATAAATTACTCAACGAAATGCGGTAGAAAACACCAAAATAGTTGGAGTGGTTGCTGCCGTGGGCCCATTGAAAAACCCGTTTTTACTCAAATCCTACATACTAAAATAACAGCGTGGAAAGATGTTAAAATCGGCTTTCGCCCCTACCTAAAGCGCACTATAAATAGTTCAAACTCTCAAATGAGCTCTTGCGCAAACCAATCCGCATAGACAAAGTTGAGTTATATGTGTAACATTAAAAACCCCAAATGACGGACATTGTCAATTTCCACCACAGTTATGGCTAGTAAGAATTCCTCGCGTCACTCTTTCCCCTCTCCCAACTACTAACCACATGAGCTTATCATTTAATCCAAATTATTGTTTTGTAATACAGACGTGTGAGTGCTATTCATTTCAGCCAAATATATAGTTTGATAAATAAATGTTATACAGTAACACAACACTTAAATAACGACCAAATGCAACGGACAAGTGCTTTTAGAGATTGGGCAGTGGTGAGACGACCCCTAGCCCTGGCTTCTCCATGGAATAGGAACGGAACGCTAGAATCAACCTCCCCGGTTCACGCCGCAGGGTACTATCCTGAGTGGCTAAAATTAGCGGATTTTTCTATGATGGGCGAAAAATATGCGAATTTTTATTATTTCAGCAAACAAAACTTCAAATATTTCCTTGCTAGACTAAAAATGCATAAATTTTTATTTCTAGATATATACAATTTTAGCCAGTACTAAAATTATACATGCTTGACGTTTTCTGACAAATACGGCACTTTATCTTCCATAAGTACTTTCAGCTTCACCTGTTCCGAATTGCAGGATCGTTCACGTCATGCCCCCAACTATAATGTAATAGGAAGCCACCGAGCCGAATTACAGATTTTTGCGTCACCGAACCTAATACACACATATTTACACACTAATTTTTCGGACAATAACTTTTCTACTCATAATTTTCAGATTCAATTTGACTACATATCGTGCACTGAAGCAAGTACTTCTCAATTACGCATTTGCACATTTATACATTCTCTTGTACTTAATGCAGTAGTAATAATATACATATACATAGAATGAGTAAGTATATAACATGCAATGCAATACATAGTCTCTGGACTCCAATCATCTCTTACCCCCAAAAGAGATCTTTTCGAGATCAGGGTCGCCCCTTTTCGGGTATAACCTCATGATGATGCTAAATTATTGTTCTTTTTATTTGGATTTTTTTGGGTATAAAGGCTTTTTTGGCAAATTTTTTCCTAAAGGTCCGCTTAAGATCGTCATTCGCCTAACCCCCTGGACCAGTTTTTCCTGCTCTTTCCAAAGGAAAAGGTTTCAGGGCTCTAGCTCTTCAAGGGGGTTCAGAAGAGGGGCCCAATTTCAGGGGTCGGATTTTGGTTTTTTGACCTTTTCTGGACATAACTTTGGATTGGATTGACCGATTGGGCTCATATTTGGATATGATATAGAAAATGCAATGAGCTATACGGCGATGCATGGGGTATGACGATTACTATCCCTCACATGAAGATATGGCTCCCGATATCGGGAATGCAAGCAAAAAATGGATATTTTGATGTTTGGAAATTAGGTTTAAACTGGGCTCAGTTTTAGGGTAAGCCTGAAGCTTAGGTTAGGGTATCCGGAAATACTGCACCGGCAAACGCAGGCGAGGAAGCACCAGTACTGTGCACCCAAAACCGTGGCAGTTAGCCAGCGCAGCGGCTTAGTGAGGGGGTTCGGGGGGCGGCAGCCCCCGGCTTAGTCTAAGGCTTAGGTTTAGTCTAAGGCTTAGGCTCATTTTGTTAGGCTTAATCTAGGTTTTCTAGAATCTTCTTAATCTAGAATGAAGGTTTTCAAGTTTCCCCAGAGACCATCAATGTTTTGCGTATGGGCGTCGGGATTGACGGGATTAAGGAATTGGCGGTTATGGTGGTTGACCGTAACGTGAATATATTGCTGGGGGCTAGGTAGGCGGCGCAGTGCTTGGATGTAGGTCTGGAAGCTGCCGGTGATGATGCGGGTTCCCGGTCGGATATGTTGAAATATTAGCGGCATGATTGTGTTGATGTTGCGGTTGTATTTTTGTCGAATTTAACATGTTGTTTTGCCAATGATCACGGTCGTAAGCCACAGTGACATCCCTACAGTAGTTGTAAAAGTTCGTAATGGTATCTGTGGCGACCCCTGTTTGCAAGCGAATGAAGTTTGACGGCAAGTTGTTGATATAGCCGAAAATGATCACGAGTGTCGTTTCCAAGGTGATCCAGTGACCGGCAAAAAATGAGCCGCTTCGAATAGATAATTTGACTCGGCAATTTTTACAAAGCCATTCATACTTTTCAAGGCGCGCGAGGTCATTACGCGCAGCCAAATACATCGCGTCGCCACATGTACATTGTTGGTTGTTAGCGATAAGTCTCCATTGGGCAAGCAGAACAATAGTGTCTTCATATGTACTTGTTCTACGTACCATTTGGTTATAGGTCATGCGCAAATTGTTAATATCAGGTTCAGGAAGTATAGTATTAAGGGGCGAAATGTTAAATCTAGTATTTTGAGGTCTGCCACATGCTGCCATAGCTTAATATTATGCTGTAAAATAAAAAAAAAATGGAAAATAAATCATCAATCGAGCATTCCCAAAGGGTTACTTCCGAAGTTAACTGTTCTTGCGAATAACTTCAGAGGGAGGCCAGATACATCTATATGAATGATACCATTGAGGTTCTTCTGTAATGCTGGATCGACCTAAAAAATTTTTTTCAAAATTTTCAGGTGACATTTCACAGGTAGGACCATTGGGTAAAAACATAAAAAAACTTTTTTTCGGAAAATGGTCGTATGCGGTATTTTTGAACTCAGCTCGTCGAGCTGAGTCGATTGGTATAAATTTCAGCGGCGTGCGACCATTTGCAGATTCCCCCCCAGCCCAAACAGTGCCAAAAATTTTTCACCCCAAAATTGTCCCACCGACCCCCAAACCTCGGCGTCTAGTTCGAGCACAATGTTGGGCCCAAAGAAACCCTGTAATATTCCCTGCAGAAATATTTTTGACCAGCACTGAAAACATTGGCAAAGTAATATATCTATGAAACGTTTCCGACGAACTGGGTTGTTTACAAAAATTCTATACTCTCAATGATAAAATACAGCGGACTGTTGAATTGACATCACAACTCAATTTATATTACAGTGTCTTGTTGAAAGTTGGTGGGAAAATTAACGAAACTGGCAATATCTAGATATCTCACATGAAGTCTTTAGATTCACAACAATATCTTGGCTGAAATGACAAAGGTAAGTAGCTTTAGCTAATGGAAAAAACTTGCAACTGCCAAGATTGCGTACACGCTGACGTGCAAAATTTTTATAATAATATCACGACTTTAATAAGTTGTTTGAGTATTAACGCAATATAGTATTAAATGCTCTCTTTTAACTTTAAATAATAGCGAAACTTATTTGCATATGTTAAATTCAAATTACCTAAGCTATTTCGCGCAACTTCTGCAATAACGTCGCAATAACGCTTGCGGGCAACGCTATCTGGTTCAGCAAGAATGCTAATTAGTAGCTCGTTTTTGAATGCAGCTTTCGTTTCTTCGTTCCATTCTTGCCACAACTCTTCCCAGTTATTTGATAATAAACGCCTCAAAAGCACAAGTGCCATTGTCCGAGACTAAAATAGTTATAGAAATACGTATGTTAGTATGTACTCAAAAATAGAAATTGTGTACAATCCATGAAAAATGGCATGAAGGGAGATTCGAAAAAGAACCCCCAAATTTGTATAAAATGAAAAAGCTTTACTGTACCTTCTGTCTCTGCTATTTCACTTAAGATGTAGAAAAACAAGTACATAGTAAATAGAACGTGTGTGGAAAACAGTTTTTTATAATATTCGCTCACATCGTATATTTCACTCACTCAAATATCAAAACCAAAGCGAAACTCTGAACCTTTTACGGCGAACCTGAAGTTACAATTAAAATGACAAAAGTGTACGATGTAGCGAACGAAACAGTTATCGAAGTGAGCGATATTTTTGGCTAAGTACACTAGTTGACTAATCAAGAATATCTATGAAGAATATATATTCTCTTATTCCTACATGCCTACTAGACGAAAAAATGCCCTGAACGGGCCAAGGGAAAGAAAACACGTTTGGAGCAGTGCACCTTATCCTGATTTATGCTAACTGCATTTCATTTCTTTTCTTTCTTTAATTCGTAGTGTCACAACTTCACAGAAAAAATGCCGGTATTAAGCGTAATAGTTTGACCAATTTTGGGTGCAATGGAGTTGTAATTATATTTTCCTGTACACATGCTTGTTTTCAATATGAACATATCATGTATCTAACATGCAGAAGAGGAACTTAGTAAACGTTAGTACACCTAGCCAAAATATTGACTAGTAGAGAATAGGCGTTTATTAGGTTTTCGGCAAGCATTTGTAACGAAAACGACCTGACTGGTTTCTAGCGCGTATGTATGCCAACGCTGACGTTTTGACAAACATGTCAACTTAAAACAACCCTCCAGTAGTAAACATAAACAGCAGAGAAATTTATTCATGCAGTATGTACAAAATAAAATACGATTACCGCTGCTCGCGCATAAGCTGTACTCAAGTTAAAATATAATTAATAATAATAATAAATGAGTGTTATATGGCCCGAATTCAAGTCACTAAAGAAAAACGAAACATTCAAAACATCGTAAAACTAACAATTATTAATTATTATGGTACCTGAGACACCATTACTTTAGATACTTGTAGTAAAGCCATACATCTCTGGGTGAGCGGAATTGCTTCGTAAGTCTCCTAAAACAAAACATCAATCGGCAAATAAGAATCGAACAGAAAATAGAACTATATTAATGGCACAAGCTAAGATGAACCCTGAAACCAGTTCAGAAACCCCTATATATATACCTATATCCCTATACCTTCATTTCTTCCATCATATGTTTTACTATATATAAATTTCAAAGACCAGGTTCCGGTTCCGGATCCGGTTTAAATGGACGGTTCCGGTTCCGGTTATTCCCTGATATATATATATATATATATCAGGGAATAACCGGAACCGAAATTTACCGGAACCGGAACCAGCAACCGGAACCGTCCATTTAAACCGGATCCGGAACCGGAACCGGAACCTGGTCTTCGAAATTTATATATAGTAAAACATATGAAGGAAGAAATTAAGGTATAGTCGACTTAAAATGCATTAAAAATAACTTTTACATTAAACTTAATATATTGCCATGACATTATTGCCGTTCTGAAACTTTAAAGAGACTGAGGAAACTAATAATGTTTATTTATCGATCAATATGTCGTTTTATTGGACACCCAGAGCAAAAAATGCCTTCTACTATACACCCTTGCGTATACTGCGTCAAATTGAATGTGCTTACAACGCATAGAGCGAAGAATAAACGCTTTCGCTCTGTCCCAATTCGCCTCCCTTTACTACACATACGTTTGTTAGATGTTGTTCTGTAGGAAACTTGAAATTATTGGTTTATATGATTCAGGGAAAATTGATAAAAAAATAATTTTCTGATCAGTGGTAAGAGACACTGTTTAGGCTAGCGTTGGACAAACAGTGCCCGTAAGTTAGATGATAATGATGATAACTTTCTAATCAGAATGCTATAAATGAGACACACTGTGATGCTGCTCGCACAGTTTCAATAAATACAGTTCTTTGCCAAGAAAGCAGTTTCTAGCTGCGTTGCAGATAACGTTAGTGTACTTCAGTTTAGACTGATTTACCAAGTTTACAAGCGCATTGGCGGGTTCTTGAAGCAATTTATGTTAGCCAAGCATACCCTAAGTACTTCTGCATTAGCCATAGTCTGTTACCGAATTGGACCGGTTTAATTGAAACGTACCGCATAGACTTCTGGATGTGTAAAATAGCTGCTACAAGCAACGACCTGGCTTTGATTTGTTAACAAACTACTGCAGGTTATTATGAAAAATTCCTACTGAAATTATGTGTCCTACTTACGTTTCACACGGCAAATTGCTTAGTTAATCTTTTCTTTTGCTTGGTTGTATTGGAGCTTGATCATTGTATAATATATATTACATATTTTTGGATCAGGGATGAAGCAAAAATGTGGAAAATTTCAAACAAATTTTTAAACCGGAATTCCGGTTCCGGTATGGTTTTTGCCCTTTGCCGGAACCGCAACCGGAACACGATTTTCGCCGGAACCGGAACCGGAATTCCGGTTACTCCCTGATATATATATATATATATATATATATATATATATATATATATATATATATATATATATATCAGGGAATAACCGGAACCAAAATTTACCGGAACCGGAACCAGCAACCGGAACCGTCCATTTAAACCGGATCCGGAACCGGAACCTGGTCTTCGAAATTTATATATAGTAAAACAGATGATGGAAGAAATAAAGGTATGGTGGATTTAAAATGCATTAAAAATAACTTTTACATTAAAGTTAATGTATTGCGATGGTATTATTGCTTTTCTGAAACTTTTCAAGAGACTGAGGAAGCTAATAATGTTTATTTATCGATCAAATATGTCGGCCCCCCCCCCTTTTTGGACATTCAGAGCAAAAAAATGTCTTCCACTATACACCATTGCGTATACTGCGTCAAATCGAATGTGCTTAAAAAGCTTGGAGCGTAGAATACACACTTTCGCTCTGTCTCCAGTCGCTTCCCTTTACTACACATACGTTTGTTGCATGTTCTTCTGTAGGAAACTTAAAATTATTGGTTTATATGATTCTAAGAGAAAATAATAGATAGAAGGTAATTTTCTGATCAGTGGTCAGAGACACTGTTTAGGCTTTCGTTGGACAAACAGTGCCCGTCAGTTAGATCATAATGATGATAACTTTATAATCAGAATGCTATAAATGAGACACATTGTGATGCTGCTCGCACAGTTTCAATAAATACAGTTCATTGCCAAGAAAGCAGTTTCTAGCTGCGTTGCAGATAACGTTAGTTTACTTCAATTTAGACTGATTTACCAAGTTTACAAGCACACTGGCGGGTGCTTGACGCAATTTATGTTAGCCAAGCATACCCCAAGTATTTCTGCGTAAGCCATACTCTGTTACCGAGTTGGACCGGTTAATTCAAACGTATCCCACAGACTTCTGGATGTGTAAACTAGCTGCTACAGGCATCGACCTGGCTTTGATTTAACAAACTCCTGCAGGTTATTATGAAAAATTAATGCTCAAATTATGTGCCCTACTTACGTTTCACACGGCTAATTGGTTAGTTAATCTTTTCTTTTGCTTGGTTGTATTGGAGCTTGATCATTGTATAATATATTACATATGTTTGGATTACAGGATGAAGCAAAAAACGTGGAAAATTTCAAACAAAATTTTTAAACCGGAATTCCGGTTCCGGTATGGTTTTTGCCCTTTGCCGGAACCGCAACCGGAACACGATTTTCGCCGGAACCGGAACCGGAATTCCGGTTACTCCCTGATATATATATATATATATATATATATATATATATATATATATATATATATATATATATATATATATATATATATATATATATCAGGGAATAACCGGAACCAAAATTTACCGGAACCGGAACCAGCAACCGGAACCGTCCATTTAAACCGGATCCGGAACCGGAACCTGGTCTTCGAAATTTATATATAGTAAAACAGATGATGGAAGAAATAAAGGTATGGTGGATTTAAAATGCATTAAAAATAACTTTTACATTAAAGTTAATGTATTGCGATGGTATTATTGCTTTTCTGAAACTTTCAAGAGACTGAGGAAGCTAATAATGTTTATTTATCGATCAAATATGTCGGTTTTTGGACATTCAGAGCAAAAAAATGTCTTCCACTATACACCATTGCGTATACTGCGTCAAATCGAATGTGCTTAAAAAGCTTGGAGCGTAGAATACACACTTTCGCTCTGTCTCCAGTCGCTTCCCTTTACTACACATACGTTTGTTGCATGTTCTTCTGTAGGAAACTTAAAATTATTGGTTTATATGATTCTAAGAGAAAATAATAGATAGAAGGTAATTTTCTGATCAGTGGTCAGAGACACTGTTTAGGCTTTCGTTGGACAAACAGTGCCCGTCAGTTAGATCATAATGATGATAACTTTATAATCAGAATGCTATAAATGAGACACATTGTGATGCTGCTCGCACAGTTTCAATAAATACAGTTCATTGCCAAGAAAGCAGTTTCTAGCTGCGTTGCAGATAACGTTAGTTTACTTCAATTTAGACTGATTTACCAAGTTTACAAGCACACTGGCGGGTGCTTGACGCAATTTATGTTAGCCAAGCATACCCCAAGTATTTCTGCGTAAGCCATACTCTGTTACCGAGTTGGACCGGTTAATTCAAACGTATCCCACAGACTTCTGGATGTGTAAACTAGCTGCTACAGGCATCGACCTGGCTTTGATTTAACAAACTCCTGCAGGTTATTATGAAAAATTAATGCTCAAATTATGTGCCCTACTTACGTTTCACACGGCTAATTGGTTAGTTAATCTTTTCTTTTGCTTGGTTGTATTGGAGCTTGATCATTGTATAATATATTACATATGTTTGGATTACAGGATGAAGCAAAAAACGTGGAAAATTTCAAACAAAATTTTTAAACCGGAATTCCGGTTCCGGTATGGTTTTTGCCCTTTGCCGGAACCGGAACCGGAACACGATTTTCGCCGGAACCGGAACCGGAATTCCGGTTACTCCCTGATATATATGTATATATATATGCTACAATAATTAAGTAGACTTGTTTGTTAAATGGCTGCAATTTAAAGTAATATTTCCAAGCTTCTTATCTCACTAAAGCGAAACTTTGGTAAAGAAAAAAGACGCCATAAAATCAATGCTGATAATGAATATCTAATTTTGATTTGTTTAGCAAATAAACACGAGGAGCTAAAAGGTTAGTAAGTTGTATCAAAGTAACAAACAATCCGTAGGCACAACAATTTTGATCGACTAAAAATCGATAATATTTATATATACGTGTAAGTAAAACGGTTAATTAATAACGATTTGTTAAATTTAGCTTAAATCTGAAATTTCAGCACTGGAGACTGTTCGATCATTCCAACACTTCTATTTAGCAATAACATCCTTCCGAGCTATTGAACGCTATAATGGAACTGTTACTTATATAAAGAAGTTTGTAATAATTCCACATGTAGACAAGGTCCAGAGTTTAAAATCAATTTCTGTTATATGCATAATAAGTGCAACAGTTTCTATAATTTAAAAGGAGCTCAATAGCTTTAAGCTTGTGCATACACAACTTAAATTCGACTAAATTGTACTGAAGTGGTTAACACGTATAAAAATTAGTCATACATGCTGCCTTTATCAGCGGACACCATGTGTCAGTTAAAATTGTACCCATTTAAAAACCATTAGACTGTATATTCAGAATGTTCTCATACACGATCGAAACTCAAATCAAAAAATATATAGATATGCAGCGCATATCAAAACATCGTACATATCCGGCAAATACAGTCAGGCATGGTAACCTAGCTTTCTACGCTAACCCATCACAAATAAATACAGTTGCTACCATATATATAACTGCATATTATATATATCACAATATAACTGCATCGTAAGAGTACAGAATTAATAATTAATATAGTCACACAACATTAGTTATTTCGCCTGCCCCGAAGGTGATTTATATTTAGCTAACACACTAGTTGAATTGTGAGTGTAGTGGGTGAAACGGGCGAAGCGAACTATTCGTACTATACAGAATAGTGCTGAATATCGACAATGTCCGTTTACTGCGTTTTCAGAGTGACACGCGGAACAATTTTAGATGGGCGGATTTTTTAACGGATAGCTGAGCGATAACTTATTTGAATGAATCTCGTTGTGTCCTTTAGTGGCGCAAAATTCATCTAGCATCTTTCAGACGAAAAAGCGGGACGAGAAGGCTCGGGTAAGATCACGAAAGAGGACGAAAATCACATTATTTTATTTCAACAACATGTGTATCTGATGCAAGAGCAAATAAAGTTCTACATAATTGTACATCGGTTGCTATAGTCTTTGCTTTCGGAACAAAATTTGGCCAAAACAGGTTTCTGAATGGGCCCATGTCACCCAAAATGCACAAAACTGCCATATCTACACAACCGGTAAGTCATATGGGTATTATTGTTCTCATTTTGCCAAGACATTCAGCCCCTATATGTCTGCACATGCTGTGCTACAAATTTCATTACTTGCGCAGCAGAATTGGGCTAAATATATATTTTAGTGGGCCCGTGAAAATCACTAAAACGGCAAAATCTCCGCAAACTTTTGAGATAAATGGGTGTCATTGGTGCTGTTTACTATATAGAGGGATTTATCCTCACTGTACTTGCACACGGTGAGTCCCTAAATGCGCAATAAGCGGTTACATCTCCTCAACTATTCATGCAACATGATTGATTTTTCATTCATTTTGTACGTTGATCCTCAGTAAGGCTGTGTATATACGTCTCGCTAAATTATAATTTAACACTTAGAATTCACCACACCTCGCAAGCTATTAGTTCCAGTAATAAGGTAATACCTACCTCAGCAGATTTTCTGATATCGTTGTCGGTACTCAACAATTTTTCCAATAAATTACTAAATTCCTCCATCTGTGTAGGGTCCATGTTCGTAAGAGTAACCACAATCTAAAATGCTTAAGAAAACATCAAGCTAAAGTAGTGTTAGTCGCTGCTGGTTTCCATAAACAGACGAGAAATATTCCAACTCCCCATTTCCCATAGTAAATATTATACCATCCCCAGATATAGATGCTACCGGACCGATCCGCAGGTCCGAACCGGTCCACCTTGTCTTTACTAAATTCCACCATCTGTGTAGGGTCTAAGTTCGTAAAAGTAACCACAATCTAAAATGATTAAGAAAACGTGAAGCTAAATGTACGACTAAACTTAAAATGACCCCGGCAACCATCCTATTTGGTATGTTAGGACAAAATTTGTTACGGAACGCATTTTGGTCAACTAAAATTCGACGTAAAGCTGCTCGCGATTGAAACCTAACCATTTTGTGTTCGCGAAAATTGAAGTAAAATCACCCAATGTTTGAGAACGAAAATTTGTCGATCTGATTGTGACGTCACTTTTGCATTAAATTTGTTCGCAAACACTGTATATATAATTCAAATTTAAATGATAATACATTAGGGAACAAAATTTCTGCAAACTGAAATCGCCAAAATTCTGTTCGAGCACAAGGCCTAATTTCTGGCACTGGATTCGATTTTGCCAATTTTCGACTAGCGAAAAACCGAATGAAATTATGCCTGTTTTCCGTAACAAGGATTTGCGATTCGCTATCGGTAATGACAGAATAGGATGGTTGGCGGGGTCACCTTAAGTTTACTCATGCAAAAGTAGTGTTAGTGGCTGCTGGCTTCCATAAACAGACGAGAAATATTCCAACTTCCACATGGAAAATATTATACCATCTCCAGATATAGATGCTACCGGACCGATCCGCAGGTTTGAACCGGTCCACCTTTTATTTAGAACGAAATGAATAAATCTATATCAAGTAGAATCTAACGATTACATTTAAATTCTTGTAACTTTTTCGTTTAATAACACAAGCTGCTTTCATTATATCCGCTGTTTATATTTAAATCATTACATCCCCTGCATCCCACTTCCTCAAAATCGTGCTACTACCCTCAGAGCCCATCTATCCTGCTCCCCGGGTATTGTTCCTCACTCGACGCTTTCGGGCCGAAGTTGTGGAATATTATGGGTCAGTAAACTTAAGGTAACCCCATCAACCTCAACCATCCTATTTTGTACTTTTGCGTAAAATTTGTTACGAAACTCTTTTTGGACAATTGAAATCCGGTGTAAAACTGTTCGCGAACACATCGCTTGCGACTGAAATTTAACCAATTTGTGTTAAAGAAAATTCAATTAAAATCACCCACCTTTTTGAGAACGAAAATTTGTCGATTTGATTGCGACGTCACTTTTACGTTAAATTTGTTCGCGGAAACTGCTATAATCCAAATTTAAACGATAATGCATTAGGGAACAGAATTTCTGCAAATCGAAATCGCCAAAATCCTGTTTGAACACAAGGTCTAATTTCTGGCACTTGAATTTGATTTTGCCAATTTTCGGTTAGCGAAAAACCAAATGAAATTAAGCCATGTTTCCGTAACAAGACTTTGCGACTCGATATCGGTAATGACAAAATAGGATGGCTGGCGGGGTCACCTTCAATTTATATACTCACGCATCACTAACTAGTACTATTTATTACGCCGTCGCTCCTGATACCATTATGTGCCATTGAAGTTCCTAAGACTTTTATTCGGAACAATAATATTACCAGAATTGATTAATAAGTGAAATTAGGATACTTAATTGTCATGTTCTAGCACTTCTTGCTCATTCTTGAAGCACTAAGAAATCCAATAAGAACACAGGGTAAGCTTCGGCAATTATGCCGAGAACGGAATTCTTTGCGTTAAAAACCCTCCAAATCAACAAATAATCTGTTAATCAAAGGTCATAGAAACCCTTCGTGAAATGCTCGTACGCGATGTAGAACACCGCTTCACTAATGTTATAACCGACCGTAACTCCGCGTAGATGTACACAAGCTGAGTAGCTAAGTCACAAAATACAAAGAAACCTGATTTAACACGTTAAACAACAGCGAGCATCCAGAAGCAGCCGCTTCCTTGCAGATCAACTCCAAAACCGAATTAAAATAAAATTTTAAACGCATACTAGCTAGTTAGGAAAACGAGCGAAAAAATATGCAAATTATGTAAGTAAAACAATAAAATTTGATAAATAGATTACCATAGCCTGAGCCTTAGATTTACGCTACTAAATGTCGGTTATATTATGTTTTGTAGTCCCCCCGAATGGCTAGCTGGCTACTTACGATGAACTATCTAGTAGCGGTCGACTACTAAATAGTCTCTTAAATCTCTTACTCTTACTCCGTGCAGACCCCGAATCGCTGCCGTACACAGGGGAGATTCCAGGCTCCCGAATGGCTCGCCCAAAATTAGTAGTTGGGATCTATTGGAGGCTAGAGGAGGTAATCGCTTCCAACCCCTTACTCACCCGGTCTGTTCAAGACTAACACTCCTTGTTGAGCCGCCACGAATGGCGGCCGCACCCAATATGTGATGCTACTGAGAGCGGACCCACCTATTCTACTCGCCCTGGCTTTTCTCACTCGACACTTGATGCCGAACTTTTTATATACGTATTATTAAATAACATAGTTAATACGAGCCCCTCTTAATACCTAATTTATGGACCTAAGTTTTTAAATGGGGAGTTAGAATTATTAAAATATTTACTAATAATTTCTAAATTACTTATTTGTGAAGATATAGTTCCATGAATGCCATGTATACAACGAAATCCCGAATATGCCATTGTGTTTTGATAAAAATAAGCACGTCGTCTGATAAAATTTTCTATGCTGTGGTCCGGAAAGCCGAGTATAGGCCTTTACTTTAATAAATAAAAATTTTGGTAAAAATAAAATAAAAGTAAAAATTTTAAAATACTCAACCGTGTAATACGGCCGCAACCAAACTGGCGGTGACATAAACACTAGCTATGTCACCTCCAGCGACTAATATTTAAAATTAAAACCTAAAGAACAATAAACATGTAATCAACATAATTAAGCTAACAAGCCGCTATTTTCGTCGACGCAAGAACAAGACTCTGAACTAAGATAAATTTTCTTAAACGTACGTTAGCTAAGCCGAAAAACAAATGGAAAATATATAATTTATGTAAGTTTAAGATAAAGTTTTGAGCGACCGTTAAGTAGGTGAAAAAATTTAAAATTTCGATTTTATGCGTTTTGGACCCCGGTAGCCTAGAAGCTAAAGGAGAAACACCTAGAATAACAAAAAAACTAAAGGATACAGCTTCTATTCAATTATTAATAATAAGTACTAGCTATGTAAAAACCCGCCAACGCCACCTAGTAAAATACGATATTAAAAGGTAACTCCGGTAAAATATAACTCCGGTCAAACAATGGGCACAAAATTTACATTCCAGGAAGATCAAATTATATTCAGGACTTAATTCTGGTTTCACATATTTGGCAGTTCCATGCGGGCAGAAGAGTTAATATTTAATTAACAGTATGTATTTAACCACACAGACTAATGTTCATAGATACCTGCGGCGCTGTCAGGGGGTTGTAAAACCTGTGCGGGGCTGCAACGGAAAGACAAGATGTAGCGAGCCGATCGAATCAATTATTCGCGTCACATGTAGGGATAACAATAGAATTCTGGTAGTAATATGAATAGTATCGTTCGTTCAACTGTTTGGACATTTAAATCTGAAGTAGAAGAAACGGGAGTGCAATTTCAGCTACACACCCAACTTTATCTAGAACCTTGCTATTTGTTACCCGAAAAGCTAACCATATTTAATAATTAAGGTGTGCTTGTATTTCTTTTTGGTGGAGTGGTAGGTAGGGCTTTTTAAAAATTATCGTTTCGCTAATTTCCCAGATCCTCGCTATTTTCCTATACAAAAAAATTCGAAGACGACACGTTATTTTATTCCCAAACCGTTTTGCTCCAGAGATTTCTATTTCCCGACTTAATAGTAGCAGGCTAAAATTTCAGGAATCTCGTATTTTCCAAAATATTTCGACTTTGCCGTTTCTGAAACTTTCATTCTTTATAAACCCATACGCTATAATCTCATTAAATTCTTGTTTATCAGAATTTTCCGAACTTTCCCACAATTTATGGATTTACATCTTCAAGTTACCTGATTCACAATATTTCACGGTATTTTAGTAGTGGTTTACAGTTTCCCAACATTTATAAATTTTCTCGCCTATAACTATTTCTAGATTAATTTCTTGGTTACCAACCCAAACGGACGAACTTCCTTTTTATTTTTAGTTAAGTGTATTCACAATCATAAAACCTCTCAATTTCCAAGTTTCCAATTATGTGCAGTATCTTTTCTTTTCCTTATAGATTCCCAAAATTTCAGCTTCTTGAAATCCACTGAATTTTAGATAAATAAATCTAACTTTCTTTCCTCTATATCAAAACTTCGTAAACCCATATTTCGGAGTTCGATCCGCACCCAAAGATGAGTTTGCCAAAGATTGTACCTTTTATGCAAGCTAGCTCGGGCGTTAAAGGGTAAATCAGAAACAAGTCCGGTGCTTCAAACCCTCTCATTACCAATTTGGCATCAGAGCATGTTGCAACGCATCTTGCATGCAGCCGAAATCTGACGCATTGCGTATGTTTGAACACGTGTTGATATTCTCTCAGTTTGCGAGGTTCTTTACGGATCCAACCATCTGCTGTAAAATGGCTCAGCGGTTTGCGTACGCCGTTTTTATTTGTCTAATTGCAATTGCTTCGCATTGCGGCATGGTATCAGTTTGTAAAAACATTATACACTACGTTAGCTAGCTAGCGTGTTAAAGTGTTAATATTTCGTATTTCGAATTTTTCTGTATTTCTCGGTTTTTTCAATAACTCAAAATGTCTGGCTTATTCGACGGCTAAAATTTTATAAATATAACGGTTCACAATATTTTCCAGCTTCCTTCGTTTCAATAGTCATAATTTAGCTATTTAAAAATGGTGACCTTTCCGTTTTCTCAATTACATAATTTTTCGTTCGCTAGAGTTTCTCAAATTTCGAGTTCTCAAAATTATCTGCAGTCTTCCCCTACCATAGTATTTAAATTTTCACCGTTTTCTAAATTGGCAAAACTTTTCATCTAAAACATTGGCTGCGTGCAGTTTCAGTTAGTGGACGCTGGTATTACACATCGACCCAAAATGATAATTTTATAAAATTACCAAAATCATATATAGAAAAAACCGAATTGCAAAATCAAATCAAAATCACATTTTCATTTTTTGTGGCCTCCTTACAAATTGTACTTAAAGTCTGGAATTTTTATTATAAAATTATCGCCACCTTGTACCAATTTACATAATCAGCAATAATAACAGTATCTAAACAACATTAGTTATATTTTTTGTTACTGCTTATATTTAAAATATATATATTAGCGTACTGGTAATAAATACCTAGCTATGTCCCATGGCGTACGAAAGATGTGTGGTCATTGTCAGTGCTAGGGGTTTACCAGGTTACCAGGTGGGTTCAGGATCCAAACCCTCCCGAAAACCCTAAAAATTACTAAAAACCACGGGTTGGTCACCAATTTACTTATTATGTCCCTACCTCCCCTGGGTTTTCTTTTCTTGGTTTCCTTTATTTTCGTGTTTTCTTTAGTGCTAATTTGCATAAATTAGTACTTGTTGTTTTTATTAGCTAACCAATGTTAGCATCAGTTTTTGTTTCTTTCTCCAGTCTCGAGCCAGCCGTTTTGGAGTGAGGTGACGCGCGTTTAATATCCAGTCCGTTTTTTAAATAGGCTTGTTTTCTATATTCATCAGGCATTTGACACAGTATTAATTTCGATAGTATTGGATTTTATTTTACGATTTCTTTTGCTATGTATTACTTGGTTGGATTATCTAGCTAACAATTGATGCTTGTATTTGAATTTATTATTCTTGTTCACGAAATTCATGTACTTTATTGGTTTTAATTCTGGCTTTCTGGTTTTGTGGAGTGAACGGTAGTGCGAAGCCTGTAAGTGAATCATTCGAGGAAACCTACGGTGGAGCGACAACAACTGGCCTTTTCAGAATGCTAGCATGAAGCCTTGTCAAAGTTTAACGTTGAGCCAAAAGAACGCTGCAGAAGTTGGTACTTATCAGTTATTGATTTTACTGATGATTAATTTCCCAAGTTAAACTGAGTTAATACGAGCGTAACACAATTATAACCGTACTTGAAGTTACACGCGCCTAGCTACCCGTCCGTCCCCCGCAGCGGGAACGTTAACATAAGTAAATTAATTAACTTAATTTGTAAGGAAAAAGATAAGGTAATCAAATAAACGTACGAGTCAACCACCCGGCGACTACGTACCGACCCAAAAGTGAAAGTAATACCTTCCGAGCATACCTTCACAGGTCTGAGAGGTGCTTGCCTAGTTTGGCATAGGACGCGCCTCTCTTAATCCGCGTTTGAACTTGTCCAGATTATCAAGAGGACAGTGTCATTCCATGGTTGAATGATCCGACAAGTGAAGTAATGTTTTCGTAAATGAGTGCGCACAGATGGTTGAAACAGCTTTAGATCGTGGCCACGTAGCGATTGATTAGAGGAGGAAAAATAATGATCAGGACCTTGTATGAATTGACCATATCGATGGTTTCTCGCCGACACTGGAGACAACGGTGTTAAATTCTTTTCGAGGCGTTCAATGTCAGTGTTGTACTGAGGCGACCAAATTATGGCAGCAAATTCAAGCAACGGACGGACGGTTCCTTTGAGCAGCGGTACGACCACAGATGGGTCGCGAGACGCAAGCGAACGGCGCATCAAACCAATACGTCTATTGGAAGCTGATTCAATGATATCAATGGTGTTGGTCGAAACGGAGGTCATCGAAAGATAGTGACGCCTTATCCCCGGACATCGTCAAACTTGCTGGATGTTTCCGTCAGGG
>JASANE010015950.1:0-22244 GCA_030248225.1 Trileptium ribeirensis
CTTATATTTGGTTAGCGTTTATAAATCATAAACGTTTTTCCTACTAATGATTACAAAACCTAGCCAAATTATCAATTTTTGTCTATAACTAAACTATATAACTTTATAACTAAATATATAAACTATAACGTTTATAACTAAATACGGCTACTTAAACTTAAACACTTTAAATACTTAAACAAGGGAACATGAGAAAGTCATTTATCAAATCTTTGCTCAGCTAATACATTTAATATATATACAGATTAAAAGGTTTTCAAACGACAATAATTGTTAATTACATAATGTTAGCATCAAAAAGGTCATACTATTATCGCCACGAGTGTAAACATTCTCTGTTGTCGCTTCCGGGACAGCAGTGTTGTTCCCAATAGTTTTACAAAGCATAAACTTGGACCGCGTTAGGCTGTCGAAGATTTCATCGGCCACCTCGTATTCATGTCTGGTTTCGGTTTTGAAGCGGACCGGAGCTGACCATGCAAATTCAGCACACAAAATGTACGTTTCGCGTTCCCACGAATGGAACTCGCGAAGAATTTCCGTTGACAAACTGTCGATGCCGGCATTCTGAGCTTTAAAATTTGTTGACACATAGTGGGTTTCGTAGACCGGGAACGGTGGGATCCCTAAAACAGACATAAAAAGTGGTAGCATACATTTCACTCCGCTTTTGACATTCAGCTATGCAGTGATAGGATCGAGCATCTTACAGTGCGAAAATAATATGTATTGAAGATACTATGATAATTTTGACACCGTTCAACTCATCTTGTTAATGAGGTTTGAATGATATAATAAAATAATACATATATGGACAAGAGACTTTTCGAAATTTTCCGGTACTAATGCAACATTCGTAGTCCAATAAATTCCCATAAAAAAACTTTGTCATAAATATCGCCGAAATACATGTTTTCTGCCAAATCGATCTGAAACGAATGGTATCTACTAAAATTACTACGGCATCTTCAATATTGACAATTTTCGAACTGCAGACACTGGGAAAGGAAAGAAACCGGGTATGCAGGCACAAGTGCAACAGTCATGGTTTATGGATAACATATACTCCACGATGTATTTGTCCACACAATAACCACGATGTATTTGTGTGAACAGCAAAAAACTTTAAGGTGCAGTGACACAGTTCATTGCACTGTCACAAACTACGTTTTGGTTCAGAAAATTTCATGAATATCTAGACGTTGGCTGCACAACTAGCCTATTGATTGAACATTTGTTAAAACAAATTAATTCGGTGACAATAAATTTAGCGGTATACTGAACTTCGGGGTTATTTGTATTGCGTACCCGTACAAAGTAGGATCGATACAACTGCTAGTTCTTCGGTTGTTCCATCAAAAGATCAAAAATTGACGAAACTCCATCGCGATTAACGCACACAAAATATTTGCACATTTTTTACGTTTGAACCTGAATTTCTAATAATTTCACACACATAGTTTGGTGTGAGGAAAATACATCACCCATCCCAACCGGGCTACGTCTATTAATGTTACGCTTTTAATTATGTCTCCACGAGTCGTCCAGTTGTCCAACGCTGTGTTCTACTTTTTTCGGAAGCAGACCTGGTCGTAGCGCAAGACACATAGTCTGGTGTGAGGAAAATGCATCACCCCATCCCAACCGGGCTACGTCCATTGATGTTACGCTTTTAATTATGTCTCCACAAGTCGTCCAGTCCAGTTTGTCCAACGCTGTGTTCTACTTTTTTCGGAAGCAGACCTGGTCGTAGCGCAAGACACATAGTCTGGTGTGAGGAAAATGCATCACCCCATCCCAACCGGGCTACGTCTATTAAAGTTACGCTTTTAATTATGTCTCCGCGAGTCGTCCAGTCCAGTTTGTCCAATGCTGTGCTCTACTTTTTTCGAAAGCCGACCTGGTCGTAGCACCAACGGGGATCCGAAGAGTTCTTTGCCGAAGAGATCATTTGTTAGCACGGTGACAGTATTTTTTATACTTATAACTTAATGTCAGTTCATTTTTACCAATTTTAATCAAGCAATTGTGGTTATAAAATTTTCATCAAGCAATTAGAGCAATATGTGGCTTATTTCAAACGACCCACATAGTTGCTAAAGCGCTTGAACAAAACATGTTATTTTATATATATACTCGGAATACCAAGGATCGGACAACTGATGTGGAGCCGGCAGTACCACTGCTGTAGTCGGTGAGCATGATTTTGGTATAATGTTAAATTACCACTTGGGTTTTGTTCGCAAAAACCATCAAAAACCCAAGTGTGACTTGATACTTTATGTGGCATAAGTCAAGCTCAGGTGTGTAAGCTATATGCAGGTTATGCCCTAAGCCCAAGTCTAAGCTAAGATTTTTATGTAACCCTTATACTGAGCCTGAGACTAAATCTGGAGCTGCTGCCCAAAAACCTCCGCGCTAAGCTATTCTTTTTAAGGACATAACTTTACGCTCATCAGTTTGACCTAGACTGCCTATGTTCCAAATATGGGCTCATATAGAACAATTTTTAGCAATGCTTTTAGTGAAAATAGGCCGCAGAAAGCAGCGCAAAATTGATCTAAACGGAAACGAGAGCAGCGTAATACAAGCTACCTCGACATATCATACTTCAATGTCTTTCGACCAGAACGTCTTTAAACGGATAATGCAAAACCCGACGGGCTTACCTGTGGCGGACTGTGATACATTTTCTCAGATAATGTAGGCCAAAGGCTATTCAAATTACCAGTTGTAAATTTTGTCGTTCGAAAACAGTATGCGCACGTATCAAAAAAGTTTTGTTCATCTTACTTGGGATTCCGAACACGGTAAACAGTCGAATTTTATCCGGCTCGACACTTTCCAATATCTTTCGTGGTTCCACCCAAACTTTTGCTGGTTCCACAAACACTGCTTTTTTCTTCTTGTCGTTTGAACTCTGCGGCTTGTTCGCATTCAGAGTGACCTAAAATTAAACAGTATGCCAATTATGCATAACGTATTTGTTAACAATAAAAACTGTATAAATTTTTCGCTACAGTGTGGTCAAATAAACTGAACCGATCGGCAAATGGCTGACGCGTTTGAGTGATCATAATTGAGGAATCCTGAAACTTTTTTCTGAATATTCTTACCATGTGATATATTTAATGAGATTAATGAGAAGGACTTGAGTCGCTGATAAAACTTTCACCAAAAGCTTAACAAATTACTTATTCCGACCAGCCTAACTGACGGAATTATCGGAAATCTTGGTAGAGAATTTGACAGTCACGCTGTGAAAATGCATTTTTATACTTAATATATATATAACTCACAAATAATTTTGCATTAAATTTAAGAGTTAAATACCTTAGAATTTATATGCCGTTTTTGAAGTTGATAACGTAATGCATTTTTAATGTGTTAGTGAAACCATTCAGCTAAAGATTTTTCAGGTTCTAGGAACATCACTAATAAGAAAGGTCCTAAACAGTTTTACCTATAATGGTTTAACACATAAATTCGCCATAAACTTATAAATAACTAGGCAATATCGAGTTCTGTCAATCTATATTCGAAATTCCATAGTGCGCAAACATTTAAAGTGTTATAGTAAACTTTCAAACTTTAAATGAAAAAAAAACGTTTTGATTCGAAATTTTACGTATATATTTATGTACAGTTTCGACGTGAATTCATTGCTGCAATGATTTCAGTGCAATTTTAATGTACTTGATACCCAGCTGTCTCGGCGAAGCATTTAGTCTTAAGCAACATATTCTTCATAGACAATATACACAGTTTCGGCAAGAATTCGTACCTGTAATATGCTAAATAATGGTCGCATCTCGCATGACGATAACATTTTTTATCCGAGGCGAGAACAGTTAATACATTTATTAAGTTTTATTTATTTTCATGATTTCTATTTTCTGGTCATTCTTTCTGTGGAACTATAAATAAATGAATGTATTTCACACCAGATACATTAAATAAATACTATTCTGCTTAAAAGTTAATTTGTTGCAAGTCATAATTATTACAATTGCGCAACCAGGTTTTCGGCGGGACGGGTCTTCGATGTAACTCTGTTCGCATAGAAACCATCCACGAGTGACCTTGACGATGGGCCAGCTGGAATTCGCTAGAGGGTCTCTAGCTTGCAAACAATAGCGCGCTACCATTAGACCATACAAAGACCATGATGAACTTGTGTTCATGCAACACTACGTACGCTAACATACTGATCCATCACAGTATTTAGCTGATATAGAAATAATCCATTTTGTGCTTATTCCTTTCGTACGCAGTTGTCAGCGTATGTCGTTTACCTAAACCCGTGAAAATATTAGTAGCGTTGGGACAATCTGTGCCTTTCAACGATTGTCATAAACTGGGATAACCATACATGCTGAATGAGAATTTCAGAGGACAACACCTCCTGAGGTGTCGAACATGCCCCCCCACGCGAGGCCCTGGTTCACCCACTAAGGGTAAGACCTTAGCCTGCTACTCCCCCTCTGCGACGTTAGTGGAGGTCGTCAACTATTTGTGACCACGACCCCCCGAGGGCCTGTACCACCTGAGGCGACCCCGGCTAGCCCCTGGAATCTCGAAGAGTCACCATGTATGGGGATAACGTATGTGCCTGGCTGCTATAAACCTAACCCTAAATATTTGGGACCTTACACACTGGATTTCCAGTAGTCAAGAAATTCTGAATATAATTGATGTTCGCCGGATACGTTCATATCAAAGGGGACTGTAAAATCATATTTGATATCCATTTGTTTTATCATTTAGCTTATCCGAAACATTCGGAACGTGGGATATAATCATATGTTGTCATAATCTACACAATTAGTGATGGTACACCATGTCCATAATTGTGAGCTGAACACGGGGTACATCGGTTGGAAATGTACCGCACTGCCAACGAGCCATGTTTTCGTACATTTAGCTTATCCAAAACATTAGGAACGTGGGGATAATTATATGTTGTCATAATCTACACAATTAGTGATGGTACACCATGTCCATAATTGTGAGCTGAACACGGGGTACATCGGTTGGAAATGTACCGTACTGCCAACGAGCCATGTTTTCGTACATTTAGCTTATCCAAAACATTAGGAACGTGGGGATAATTATATGTTGTCATAATCTACACAATTAGTGATGGTACACCATGTCCATAATTGTGAGCTGAACACGGGGTACATCGGTTGGAAATGTACCGAACTGCCAACGAGCCATGTTTTCGTACATTTAGCTTATCCAAAATATTAGGAGCGTGGGGATAATTATATGTTGTCATAATCTACACAATTAGTGATGGTACACCGTGTCCATAATTGTGAGCTGAACACGGGGTACATCGGTTGGAAATGTACCGCACTGCCAACGAGCCATGTTTTCGTATGTTTAGCTTATCCAAAACATTAGGAACGTGGGATATAATCATATGTTGTCATAATCTACGGAATTAGTGATGGTACTCCATGTCCATAATTGTGAGCTGAACACGGGATACATCGGTTGGAAACGCACCGCACTGCCAACGAGCCATGTTTTCGTACATTTAGCTTATCCAAAACATTAGGAACGTGAGAATAATCATATATATGTTGTCATAATCTACACAATTAGTGATTGTACACCATGTCCATAATTGTGAACTGAACCCGGGGTACATCGGTTGGAAATGCACCGCACTACCAACGAGCTGTGTTTTCGTACATTTAGCTTATCCAAAATATTAGGAACGTGGGGATAATCACATGTTGTCATAATCTACACAATTAGTGATTGTACACCATGTCCATAATTGTGAGCTGAACACGGGGTACATCGGTTGGAAATGCATCGCACTACCAACGAGCCATGCTTTCGTACATTTAGCTTATCCAAAACATTAGGAACGTGGGGATAATCATATGTTGTCATAATCTACACAATTAGTGATTGTACACCATGTCCATCATTGTGAACTGAACCCGGGGTACATCGGTTGGAAATGCACCGCACTACCAACGAGCCGTGTTTTCGTACATTTAGCTTATCCAAAATATTAGGAACGTGGGGATAATCATATGTTGTCATAATTTACACAATTAGTGATTGTACACCATGTCCATAATTGTGCGCTCAACACGGGGTACATCGGTTGGAAATGCATCGCACTACCAACGAGCCATGCTTTCGTACATTTAGCTTATCCAAAACATTAGGAATGTGGGGATAATCATATGTTGTCATAATCTACACAATTAGTGATTGTACACCATGTCCATAATTGTGAGCTCAACACGGGGTACATCGGTTGGAAATGCATCGCACTACCAACGAGCCATGCTTTCGTACATTTAGCTTATCCAAAATATTAGGAACTTGGGGATAATCACATGTTGTCATAATCTACACAATTAGTGATTGTACACCATGTCCATAATTGTGAGCTGAACACGGGGTACATCGGTTGGAAATGCATCGCACTACCAACGAGCCATGCTTTCGTACATTTAGCTTATCCAAAACATTAGGAACGTGGGGATAATCATATGTTGTCATAATCTACACAATTAGTGATTGTACACCATGTCCATAATTGTGAACTGAACCCGAGGTACATCGGTTGGAAATGCACCGCACTACCAACGAGCCGTGTTTTCGTACATTTAGCTTATCCAAAATATTAGGAACGTTGGGATAATCAGATGTTGTCATAATCTGCACAATTAGTGATTGTACACCATGTCCATAATTGTGAGCTCAACACGGGGTACATCGGTTGGAAATGCATCGCACTACCAACGAGCCATGCTTTCGCACATTTAGCTTATCCAAAACATTAGGAACGTGGGGATAATCATATGTTGTCATAATCTACACAATTAGTGAGTCTACACCATGTCCATAATTGTGAACTGAACCCGGGGTACATCGGTTGGAAATGCACCACACTACCAACGAGCCGTGTTTTCGTACATTTAGCTTATCCAAAATATTAGGAACGTGGGGATAATCATATGTTGTCATAATCTACACAATTAGTGATTCTACACCCTGTCCATAATTGTGAGCTCAACACGGGGTACATCGGTTGGAAATGCATCGCACTACCAACGGGCCATGTTTTCGTACGTTTAGCTTATCCAAAATATTAGGAACGTGGGGATAATCATATGTTGTCATAATGTACACAATTAGTGATTGTACACCATGTCCATAATTGTGAGCTGAACACGGGGTACATCGGTTGGAAATGCATCGCACTACCAACGAGCCATGCTTTCGTACATTTAGCTTATCCAAAACATTAGGAACGTGGGGATAATCATATGTTGTCATAATCTACACAATTAGTGATTGTACACCATGTCCATCATTGTGAACTGAACCCGGGGTACATCGGTTGGAAACGCACCGCACTACCAACGAGCCGTGTTTTCGTACATTTAGCTTATCCAAAATATTAGGAACGTGGGGATAATCATATGTTGTCATAATTTACACAATTAGTGATCGTACACCATGTCCATAATTGTGAGCTGAACACGGGGTACATCGGTTGGAAATGCATCGCACTACCAACGAGCCATGCTTTCGTACATTTAGCTTATAAAAAACATTAGGAACGTGGGGATAATCATATGTTGTCATAATCTACATAATTAGTGATTGTACACCATGTCCATAATTGTGAACTGAACCCGAGGTACATCGGTTGGAAATGCACCGCACTACCAACGAGCCGTGTTTTCGTACATTTAGCTTATCCAAAATATTAGGAACGTGGGGATAATCATATGTTGTAATAATCTACACAATTAGTGATTGTACACCATGTCCATAATTGTGAGCTCAACACGGGGTACATCGGTTGTAAATGCATCGCACTACCAACGAGCCATGCTTTCGTACATTTAGCTTATCCAAAACATTAGAAATGTGGGGATAATCATATGTTGTCATAATCTACACAATTAGTGATTGTACACCATGTCCATAATTGTGAGCTCAACACGGGGTACATCGGTTGGAAATGCATCGCACTACCAACGAGCCATGCTTTCGTACATTTAGCTTATCCAAAACATTAGGAACGTGGGGATAATCATATGTTGTCATAATCTACACAATTAGTGAGTCTACACCATGTCCATAATTGTGAACTGAACCCGGGGTACATCAGTTGGAAATGCACCGCACTACCAACGAGCCGTGTTTTCGTACATTTAGCTTATCCAAAATATTAGGAACGTGGGGATAATCATATGTTGTCATAATCTACACAATTAGTGATTCTACACCATGTCCATAATTGTGAGCTCAACACGGGGTACATCGGTTGGAAATGCTTCGCACTACCAACGAGCCATGCTTTCGTACATTTAGCTTATCCAAAACATTAGGAATGTAGGGATAATCATATGTTGTCATAATTTACACAATTAGTGATTGTACACCATGTCCATAATTGTGAGCTCAACACGGGGTACATCGGTTGGAAATGCATCGCACTACCAACGGGCCATGTTTTCGTACGTTTAGCTTATCCAAAATATTAGGAACGTGGGGATAATCATATGTTTTCATAATCTATACAATTAGTGATTCTACACCATGTCCATAATTGTGAGCGCAACATGGGGTACATCGGTTGGAAATGCTTCGCACTACCAACGAGCCATGCTTTCGTACATTTAGCTTATCCAAAACATTAGGAATGTAGGGATAATCATATGTTGTCATAATTTACACAATTAGTGATTGTACACCATGTCCATAATTGTGAACTGAACCCGAGGTGCATCGGTTGGAAATGCACCGCACTACCAACGAGCCGTGTTTTCGTACATTTAGCTTATCCAAAATATTAGGAACGTGGGGATAATCATATGTTGTCATAATTTACACAATTAGTGATTGTACACCATGTCCATAATTGTGAGCTCAACACGGCGTACATCGGTTGGAAATGCATCGCACTACCAACGAGCCATGCTTTCGTACATTTAGCTTATCCAAAATGTTAGGAACGTGGGGATAATCACATGTTGTCATAATCTACACAATTAGTGATTGTACACCATGTCCATAATTGTGAGCTTAACACGGGGTACATCGGTTGGAAATGCATCGCACTACCAACGAGCCATGCTTTCGTACATTTAGCTTATCCAAAACATTAGGAACGTGGGGATAATCATATGTTGTCATAATCTACATAATTAGTGATTGTACACCATGTCCATAATTGTGAACTGAACCCGAGGTACATCGGTTGGAAATGCACCGCACTACCAACGAGCCGTGTTTTCGTACATTTAGCTTATCCAAAATATTAGGAACGTGGGGATAATCATATGTTGTCATAATCTACACAATTAGTGATTGTACACCATGTCCATAATTGTGAGCTCAACACGGGGTACATCGGTTGTAAATGCATCGCACTACCAACGAGCCATGCTTTCGTACATTTAGCTTATCCAAAACATTAGAAATGTGGGGATAATCATATGTTGTCATAATCTACACAATTAGTGATTGTACACCATGTCCATAATTGTGAGCTCAACACGGGGTACATCGGTTGGAAATGCACCGCACTACCAAGGGGCCATGTTTTCGTACGTTTAGCTTATCCAAAATATTAGGAACGTGGGGATAATCATATGTTGTCATAATGTACACAATTAGTGATTGTACACCATGTCCATAATTGTGAGCTGAACACGGGGTACATCGGTTGGAAATGCATCGCACTACCAACGAGCCATGCTTTCGTACATTTAGCTTATCCAAAACATTAGGAACGTGGGGTAATCATATGTTGTCATAATCTACACAATTAGTGATTGTACACCATGTCCATCATTGTGAACTGAACCCGGGGTACATCGGTTGGAAACGCACCGCACTACCAACGAGCCGTGTTTTCGTACATTTAGCTTGTCCAAAATATTAGGAACGTGGGGATAATCATATGTTGTCATAATTTACACAATTAGTGATTGTACACCATGTCCATAATTGTGAGCTCAACACGGGGTACATCGGTTGGAAATGCATCGCACTACCAACGAGCCATGCTTTCGTACATTTAGCTTATAAAAAACATTAGGAATGTGGGGATAATCATATGTTGTCATAATCTACACAATTAGTGATTGTACACCATGTCCATAATTGTGAGCTCAACACGGGGTACATCGGTTGGAAATGCATCGCACTACCAACGAGCCATGCTTTCGTACATTTAGCTTATCCAAAATGTTAGGAACGTGGGGATAATCACATGTTGTCATAATCTACACAATTAGTGATTGTACACCATGTCCATAATTGTGAGCTGAACACGGGGTACATCGGTTGGAAATGCATCGCACTACCAACGAGCCATGCTTTCGTACATTTAGCTTATCCAAAACATTAGGAACGTGGGGATAATCATATGTTGTCATAATCTACATAATTAGTGATTGTACACCATGTCCATAATTGTGAACTGAACCCGAGGTACATCGGTTGGAAATGCACCGCACTACCAACGAGCCATGCTTTCGTACATTTAGCTTATCCAAAATATTAGGAACGTGGGGATAATCATATGTTGTCATAATCTACACAATTAGTGATTGTACACCATGTCCATAATTGTGAGCTCAACACGGGGTACATCGGTTGTAAATGCATCGCATTACCAACGAGCCATGCTTTCGTACATTTAGCTTATCCAAAACATTAGAAATGTGGGGATAATCATATGTTGTCATAATCTACACAATTAGTGATTGTACACCATGTCCATAATTGTGAGCTCAACACGGGGTACATCGGTTGGAAATGCATCGCACTACCAACGAGCCATGCTTTCGTACATTTAGCTTATCCAAAACATTAGGAACGTGGGGATAATCATATGTTGTCATAATCTACACAATTAGTGATTGTACACCATGTCCATAATTGTGAGCTCATCACGGGGTACATCGGTTGTAAATGCATCGCACTACCAACGAGCCATGCTTTCGTACATTTAGCTTATCCAAAACATTAGGAATGTAGGGATAATCATATGTTGTCATAATTTACACAATTAGTGATTGTACACCATGTCCATAATTGTGAGCTCAACACGGGGTACATCGGTTGGAAATGCATCGCACTACCAACGGGCCATGTTTTCGTACGTTTAGCTTATCCAAAATATTAGGAACGTGGGGATAATCATATGTTGTCATAATCTATACAATTAGTGATTCTACACCATGTCCATAATTGTGAGCTCAACATGGGGTACATCGGTTGGAAATGCTTCGCACTACCAACGAGCCATGCTTTCGTACATTTAGCTTATCCAAAACATTAGGAATGTAGGGATAATCATATGTTGTCATAATTTACACAATTAGTGATTGTACACCATGTCCATAATTGTGAACTGAACCCGAGGTACATCGGTTGGAAATGCACCGCACTACCAACGAGCCGTGTTTTCGTACATTTAGCTTATCCAAAATATTAGGAACGTGGGATATAATCGTATGTTATCACAATCTACACAATTAGTGATGGTACTCCATGTCCATAATTATGAGCTGAACACGGGATACGCACCGCACTACCAACAAGCCATGTTTTCGTACATTTAGCTTATCCAAAACATTAGGAACGTGGGATATAATCATATGTTATCATAATCTACACAATTAGTGATGGTACTCCATGTCCGTAATTGTGAGCTCAAAACGGGGTACATCAGTTGGAAATGCACCGCACTACCAACGAGCCATGTTTTCGTATAGGCATTAAAGATGCAGGTGTGACCCGCCGCTAAAGGCCTAGTGTGCTGCTCATGACAATAATTTCGAATCACTGGTACACCTTGTCAGTGGTAAAAAATTCATTCATGCAGCAGCAGAGAAATTTATTAATAGTGATTATTTCTACGGTAAATGACAATGGTTTTCGGTATCATATAATGTAATAATTACTGCTGGATTCATTAGTGTAATAATTACCCTAGGTGTATGCAGACATTATTTCGGCAATATATCTATGATTCCCTTTTACAACGATTTGGCTTTTGTTCAATGTCATATTTATTAAAATCTTTGAGGTACATAAACACTTAATTCTGAGTTGCAAGATAAATGAATTAACCGCAGCATTGGGTTTAAGTTAACTTATGTCAAATTCTTGACATACAGATAACATTATCGCCCTTAAAATTTTGTATATATCGTGAGAATTTTAGTCAACTTCGAATTTTGGAAGTATTACGGACTTAAACCGTGCTAGATGATAAGAAGCTTTGATTATGATATATTTGTAGCTCTCAGACTGTTTGTGTTGGTTGTCAACTCGAATTAGGCTGCTTACTAGTAATGAAATTATTCTAATCGTTTTCATACTGGCTTAAACTGTTTCTGGTGCAAACGTCTAAACTTACATTAATTGTTGGTCTTGATTCAAGTGATATCTTTCGATAGCCTTGTTCAACAATATCGATCTTCTTTGTTTCTTTTGCTGTAGTCTTTGGATTCCATCGACTGAACCCACTCTTGTTACCTGAGAATTTGTCAGGAGAATTTGTGTCCAGCTTATACGATCCAGTTCGTATCAATCGTGACAATTTCTTTTGTGACGGTTTCAAGATTGGAAATAACATTTTAACATTTGGAGCATGGTGTTTGACAGTCTTTGTTGGCTATAGTATAAAGAAATAAAGAAAGAAATGTGAACACTTGAATATTACACAAGAAATAATTTAGATTGTAAGCAAATGTTCTGAACTAGATATTATGAAATTTTTTTTACGAAAAATATATATCCTTTTCGGAAAAAAATATCGTATTAACGTGTGTAATCCCTGCAATATATTAATCTACAATTTCATGATTAACTTTCACATTTTGAACAAAATTTTTGCTCTCAAGAAACTTCTATCTGTTATAATCGTATCCTGAGTGTCTGGTTCTCATTACCAGTAAAATTCCGCTAAGAGAAAAACAATGTTCCGATACCTTCGCTTGGAGGTGTACAACAGATCTGCTGTGCTAACCATTACACCATTAGCCTGTAGGGAAGAAAATTTTCGCTCCCGGCTTGGTTCGGCTTGGCATGGTTCTGCTGTAAAGCCGAGCCGAGCCCGTCATAGTGTCTGTAGGGCCGAGCCTAGTGTAGTCTGAGAAAGCTGTGGTCGTCACCTAAAAGCTCTTTTCCAAAACGGCAAACATAATTGTAGTTTCTGATGTATAATAGTCTGCCAACAACAAGAACACCCGGGATAACCTCGGATCCTCTGTTAAAGGCTCAAAAAGCCACAATTATTGGAACCTAAATTTTTATAACAAGCAGCCTAAGAGCCGAGTCTGATATTGCTTACGAGAAGCCGAGCCGAGCCTAAGATCTGTCAGTGATAGCCAAGCCGAGCCAGAGATGGTTCTGAAGAGCCGAGCAATAGCCTGAAAATCTGGCTCTTTTTCACCTCTATGAGCCAGCTTGAAATGGTAAGAAATTATATTTTTTTATTTAGGCAATCTTTCTACCAAATTGACGTTTGATTGGTACTTATTTTCGTGAACTCAACATAAGGAACAGCTGCAAAGCATGTACTTGCGATCATGACTCTGCATATTTACTGTACTGCACGAGCAATATTTCCTAATCCTAAACGCTGCTTTGTTTGTCTTGTCCTGTCTAAAAACATTCACAAGTTTGACTTTAGGCAACGAATTACGGAGCTTATTTCCTAGTCTTAAACTCTGCCTTGTCTATCCTGTCCTGTCTAAAAACATACACATGTTTGACTTTAAGCAACAAATTACGGAGCTTATTTCCTAGTCCTAAACTCTGCCTAGTCTATCTTCTGTCTAAAAACATACACATGTTTGACTTTAAGCAACAAATTACGGAGCTTATTTCCTAGTCTTAAACTCTGCCTTGTCTATCCTGTCCTGTCTAAAAACATACACATGTTTGACTTTAAGCAACAAATTACGGAGCTTATTTCCTAGTCCTAAACTCTGCCTAGTCTATCTTCTCCTGTCTAAAAACATACACATGTTTGACTTTAAGCAACAAATTACGGAGCTTATTTCCTAGTCCTAAACTCTGCCTAGTCTATGTTGTCCTGTCTAAAAACATACACATGTTTGACTTTAAGCAACAAATTACGAAGCTTATTTCCTAGTCCTAAATTCTGACTTGTCTATCTTCTCCTGTCTAAAAACATACACATGTTTGACTTTAAGCAACAAATTACGGAGCTTATTTCCTAGTCCTAAACTCTGCCTTGTCTATCTTGTCCTGTCTAATAATTTATTGCCCTACTGTTTCTGTTACATATACGAATTGGATTTTTCAACCACCGTAGATCGTGTTGAAATCATGCTACTTCGTAGTATATACAAGCATAACCGAAGCTGTCGCTACCTCTTTACAGTAAAAAGTCAGACTTACCACTTCAGTAGTAGCATCTGCTGTACTGTTGACCTCTTCTTTCGCCGTCATGCTCGCCGCTTTCGGACGTTTGATCCGAAACGACTTCCAGAACTTTGCCCTTCGACCTGTTCCTGAACCACTGTCGTGCAAATTATGCTCAGGATGTTGTGTCGAGACCGGACCAGTGACCGCAGCAGTACTGTCGCTGGCATGATATTTGGTCTCATGATGAGTGGTTTTACCCTGTTTCTCGTTAGGTAACTTTGTTCGATGACCCATGACTATATTATATTCGGGCTCCTTGGAAGTTTCTATTATAAATAGTGCTTCCGCTGGTTCTTCGTTGATGTTGTACTGAGCTTGATGTGTGGTGTTTAATGAATATTTGGTTGTACTACCGCTGTAGTTGGTGATGTCGATATTGCTATTGTTGTTGTAGAGCAGGTACTTTTTATTAAATGGCGTGAGTCCGATAGTATTGTTGATAATCGATGATAATTCAGACCGCTTGCACGCCACTAGTGCAACGATTGCCCATTTGGTAGTACTCTGAAATGAAATTCAATTGATTAGTCTAAGAAATTTATTATATTTTGACATTCTCCCGGATCTAATCTTATGTAGCATTACAACTGATTTACACCTGATCTGAATAATAATGTGGCTGGCTTTTATTTGATGGCTAAAATGAAGAAACTAACTACATGACGAGCGAACGTGGCTATCATACAGATATTAGGGTTGCTGAAAACGATGAATGCAATCGCATTTCCTGTTATACATGCAATACTGCGAGCCTATGGGCTTACAAATTGCAGAAATTTTTTTCTGGTGCATTATTATCTTTTTTGGGTGTTTAAAGGAAATTAAAGGCAGCTCAATTTAGAATGTACAGACAGGTTACGGTCGCTCGGTTCCTTCCACTTGCCAGCTAACTAGTTCTCCTATTTTTGCAAGTGCTAGACACAAAAGTCAAACAACTTGTCGCAAAATATTTCTAATGATGCATTGTATGAAAAGCCTTTAGCAAAATTTTCAGAAATATTGGCAAAATCGTAACGAGATGTTAGATATGACACCCAAATAATGTTTAATAAACAAATAAACTATATTTGTAAAATAGTCTTTCCAAAATTTTAACACAATTCACACAACACATTTTGCTTCGTGGGTCTGCTGCGTGCAATATTTCTAACAATTATTTGCATCTTTGAATTTTGATGTGCCTCGGTTACTATTTTACAGTTCACAAAGAAATATTATTTGATTTTACACATCACATTCAAAAGTAGCAGCTATTGGTTACAATTCAATAAACTGTTTCTAAAAGCCTCTGTTATAATAGAGGCTGCGACAAATATTTGATCTTTATGAAATACACAGTTTTATAGTGAATGCGCTTATAGTGAAGACAACAGTATATACAGTGAAATGTTCGTTGGGTCTACACTAATTTATGTAACTAAAGTAAAGCTAAATATTCATATTAATCCCAAGGGATTTTTTTGACTAGTCTCAAGGGATTTTAACCAACAGCGTACTCTACTGAGTTACAAAATCACAAAAACGAATGATTGTGAAAATTAGAAATTGGTAAAATTTAGAAAATTTTTAGTCTCGATTTGAGGTTTCACACATGTCCTTAAACTATGTTTAAAGTTTGCTCAACAGAAAAAACCATACACAGTGTGCTCTAAAGTTTGCTTTAACTTACTATGTTCGATTGCATTGATTAACTTACCGATGGATAGGATACTATATATCTAATATTCTTCACAGATCGTATGAAAGTAAAGTATATTGAACTAACTACAAACTATATTATATATGATGTGAGATATGAAACTACGAACTACATGATAAGACGGCTAAACCTTCTGAAGATCAAAGCAAAATATAACCATTATTGCTGTATTCTTAAAATAATTTTCTATACCCAAACCAGACTCATTGGAGGCTGGTTTTACTGGTTAAGCAATATATCTATACATACATGTACGCTATACCTAGGCTTTCTACGTAATAGTTGTAGCACAGGCAGCAGTGTGTTCAAAGTTTTATGACGAGTTCAAACGAGTGCAATAGCACCCCTTTGAACGAGTTACCGTGAGTACAAATCTTTGAACGCACTGTTGCCTATGCTACAACTAACTTGTTATAGCTAACCGTGTATTCAGACATTTTGTATGCACGGCTTTCACTATATAGACTACATTACAAGATATATTTTACGATATTTTTGTACGTTATATGTAGATATTTCTAGAACAGGTATGTAAATATGGTCAATTTTAGATATGTTTTCCTTTGTATGCCAAACTTTACTTACTAAAATAATATACATTGTTAAATTATCATATTAAGGAAAACGGTTTTACTTTGAGGGTAAACATATTCTATATAATCTTATCTTTCCCATTATAAAGCCTTTTATTGCATATATTTTTTCGGAATTGTGCTATTGTGAAAGCTTTCGATACTGCACAAATTGCTGATAAAAATATTTGTAAACATGTTTACAACACACATAAATAGATATATACATATTGTAGATATACATAAGGTATACATATAAATGTACCACACATATTTATAATACATATATTTATATATAAATGTGTGGTATATATATAAATATGTGGCTTACTATATTATATATAATATACATATTTATAATAATTTTTAACTCCAAACATACTGGCTCTGTTTGGTTATACATACATCTTGTCCGAAAATCATTAATTGGCACATTTTTCTTTGAATTTCTGGGCGTTTACAAATTCAAAATTATTTCCCGTTTATAGAATTCCAAACGCGTCTGCCACCCACGGCAGTACAGCAAATGGTGATCACAACATTGTGTTTCAAATCTGTCCAACATAAATTTTTACTTGAACCAAACATTTGCATTTTCATGATCGTAACTAATATAATTTTATTCGAAGGTATTTGAGGATACAAACCAACAAATTGGGCCTTATAATAACTACTAAAATGTCGTTTTGTATTTTCAAATAAATTCCTCTAAAATCGTGTCTAAAATTTTATCAGTGTATGCTTGAGTATGCTTTTGAAATATTATAATATATATTTTAATCTTCAACAGAAAACTTCAACAGAAAACGTGGGAAACAGAAAACGTGGGAAATAAGTATTTCCGGAATAAATATTGCTTTCAAGCAGTAAAACTTTATGATCCATTGACCAAATTTGAGTAAAATTTACGAGTTATATGATTTGAATAAAAAAGACACCTAGAATAGATTAAATATAGAAATTTTGGAACTTTCTTCATAAATTTAATATCTTGTGTTATATTAGTGAAAGTAGAATAATGTTCAAATATGAATGGGAATGTGTTTTCGACATTGTTTCTTAAGAATATCATTGTTTTTATAAATACGGAAATAACTCGTTCAAACCCGGTAGACTATTAAAACATATTCTATGTGTGTTCGCTTTACAAGATTATAGAAACATAGAGAGCGTTAGTAAAATAACTACTTACGCACTATTTAATATTATTTAGAGCGGATATTGAAGTATGGTTGGGTTTTGTATGATCGTTCCGGACGGCTTAAGTCGGGTCGAGTGTTGTCTGGTCATAGACCCGAATAGGGTCGTGGTGGGTCAAATTCCGGTCCAAATATGATCCATTTAATGCAATCGCATATCATGTTCTATTTGTGCTCGGTAGAGAATATTACACAATTCCAAAATATGATTTGGTGGACCTTGCTTAATCAATGAGAATGCTCGTGTAATACATGTGCTATTATAAGTGTAAATAAAATACAGTATAAACTGGAACATGAACACATGTTTTTAAATATCTTTTAGTGTTTTCATTCCGGTTAATTTGTGCTACACATATAAAATAAGCATCTTGAAAGGCAGCGGTCGGCTCTACAGATTGTCGGGTTGGGTTTAAAATTCGTGCACGATGAGGTATCTAATTGAGAAATAAATTTTAATAATAATTTCGAGCTAAAATTGTAATAAAACCAACTCAGAAAATCAGTCGGCGTTATATATGCTAAATTCAGTTCCAATATGTATTATACATGTATAAACTCTATTACCAGTATATACATTCCTGTACTAAGATGAATTTTGAACTCATCATTCAACAGTATATACAATTATGCATATCTTATTGTGTAAAACAAATCATATTTTGAGTTAAAAATTATACATAACCTACGATATTTCCAACTTAGCATTGAGATATTTACTGGTACATGTCTAATAATCGAACAATCGCCCATTTTATACCAATCGCCCATCTATAACTTGTCACGTTAATTGGAAAATTAATAAAATTGGCAAATTTACACGTTTTGTAACATAAACAGTGAAAATCGTATTTTCAATGATAATAAGTCAAGATCTGAATTTAAAATCAGAAAGCAGGGAAACTAAATTTTAAAAGATTTATGGTTCACATCAAGAGGAAGATTTTGATATCTCATGGATATCAACTCGACCTGCCTTCGTTGTGTTATGGGTGTCACAGAATTTATCGTAATGAATTATTATAAAGCTCAACAACCAAGACGGTGGTTTGAAATAACCTCGGGGTATGGGTGATTGTTACATATGTATGAGTGTTACAAGTATAGATTCGACCATATGATCTGTATTTGTATAACATATAAAAAAATAAAAATATATTTAGCTAAACATTTTAAGCAAAAGCATATATATAATTAAGCACATAAAATTATAAGACGATACTTTCTTATGTCGTCAAATGGATAACTACTGCTGGAACTGTTTCAAATAGACAATTTAGTTTTAAACTATATAACCGGTAAGTTTGCGTTTCATACAATGTGGTTTGTTATATTTTATCCTCGATACCTCCAGAGTATAAATAGCAATGTTAATAATAATCACGGCATCCATGTCCAGTAATCGATGGTTCTATGTCGGAACTGACATCCCTTCACGTTCTTGCATGTTCATAACTCTTGCTTCCGATGCCACGAAACCACAATATAACCCGGGGAGTTTTGAATATTTTTAAGCCTATACATAATGGAAATTATGAAAAAATATATAACCCCAACTTTGATGTAGGGTCTGCAGCAAGCAACACAAAAATGTGTTGAAAGATTGTCGCTATGACGGCAGCTGCACAGTGCAGAGTCAGGTAACATAAACAGTCACAAACTATCAAAATAATTTTACAATCCATCGAACCAAACGAAATATCCACACGACAGAATTGCAATATACTCGTGGTCGTAAATTGTAATATTGATCTGATGACATTGAAACCAGGAACGTAAAAAATCAAAATTGTATCTACAATCTATTTTCAGTGTTGCTGAATTAATAATAAAAAAACACTCTTCAAATGTCTATCATAAATTCTCCAAGGTACGACGCTTACTAGGATTTTGATGGTTCCGTCGGCGGGGGGGGGGGGGGGTGAGGATTTGGAGGTGTGGAGGGGTAGAGGTAAAGGAACGGGTAACCAAACATTTTCCTCAATATCCAGTACCGCTCCATTTTTTCAAGTAATTTTCTCAACTTTTTCCCTAAAATTCTTGCAGTTTTCATATAATTCTTCTAAGTTTCTGGGCTTCTTCTTGGCGGCATCAAGCCTCGGGGTGGAAGTACTGTGATTTAAAGTGGTAGACCCCCATACCACCTCTAAGGTTACGTATGATATGCATAGCATAAAACAACATTTAACCTATAACATATAAGGCACACGCATATGGATAGTGCAATTAAATTATATATCTGAGAACCATAAAAATTTCATGGTCTAAAATTTTCTCCCACCTGTGTATGGATGGTGTGAAATTTCATGGTCTAAAATTTTCTCCCACCTGTGTATGGATGGTGTGAAATTTCATGGTCTAAAATTTTCTCCCACCTGTGTTAGGATGGTGTGAAATTTCATGGTCTAAAATTTTCTCCCACCTGTGTATGGATGGTGTGAAATTTCATGGTCTAAAATTTTCTCCCACCTGTGTATGGATGGTGTGAAATTTCATGGTCTAAAATTTTCTCCCACCTGTGTATGGATGGTGTGAAATTTCATGGTCTAAAATTTTCTCCCACCTGTGTATGGATGGTGTGAAATTTCATGGTCTAAAATTTTCTCCCACCTGTGTATGGATGGTGTGAAATTTCATGGTCTAAAATTTTCTCCCACCTGTGTATGGATGGTGTGAAATTTCATGGTCTAAAATTTTCTCCCACCTGTGTATGGATGGTGTGAAATTTCATGGTCTAAAATTTTCTCCCACCTGTGTATGGATGGTGTGAATATCCCAAGTGTAACAAATCGTTCCGAATACCAAGAAGTTTATGCGTTGGCAGTGTCGTTGTTATAGTGTGTTTCATCGTTAAATGAAAAAAATGTTATGTGCTAAAAGATTACTTACCGGCCAACTATGCATCACATCCGTAGCTTAAAACAAAAATAGGGACATCTAATGTGTGACTAGATGCTTGCTGTTAATAGCTTAAAAGCCAACTGCCAAGTACTGATAACGTTTGTTTTGTGTACATTGGTACACACTGAAATCTAAAACGGGAGAATATGCCGATATGGATGCAATATAGTATCAAAAATGAGTGGAACACGGCGAAAATGAGGGAGCTTGGCGTTATGTTTTATTTAATAGATGTGTCAATTGGATTTTTGAAAGCGTCCTTCAAAAACGAAGCGCGTCTTCGCGTGTCTCACTTGTCACTTCAAATTCTCATCCAGCTAAAACGAAGAAAACAATCTTAAAGAGTGAAAATTCTTGATTTTCAATGATCGCCTTTCATCCAGACGAAGCAATTATCTACTGTTTTTGCTGTCTATACTCAATATTTGAAAAATGCGGGCATTTTACAATAGCATACCAAGATAGCGATTTTTTTTGTAATTAGCACCGCAAGTGAAACTCAACAGCTTAATAATATTAAATTTTTATCACTGAAGGTGTCGTAAGAGAACTATCGGTCATTAATAAAACTTAATTATGATGTTACCGCGAAATAACTGTAGCCATACGTTGCTGAAAACAAGCTCTGTCATTTTCATTAGCCTCAAATACACAGGCCGTGTTTTCAACAATATATGCCCACAGTTGTCTCATGACAAGCACAACAGAATTATCGGTCATTCACAGAGCTCATATTATGCTACCACGAAGTTGTGGGGATATGTTGCTGAAAACAAGTCCTTCATTTAAAGCTAATGGAAATAGCAATTCTCTATTCGAACTTTTCAGTGCCTTGCCAATATCTATAGTTGTCAAATTTATCGCACAATTTCAGTTTCAGCGGTCAATATTTCCTTCACAACAACCGGTATATATATAAATACGTGCGCAAAACTTTATATTCAGTGTTGTAGATTGTCGTCGATCTTTGTAGATCTCGTTCGTTTGGTGGCACCATTGGAATGAAACTAGATTACCATAGAAAACGCAAAAGAAATTGCTGTTGTGTTCACAATGAAATTGGGTTTTGGAAAAGACGTAAACAATTGAAACTCGCTATGACATGTATAGATATACATATACATACATGCACGTATATACAACTTGAAATGACTATTAAGTGTATTAGATACACATACACATACATGTATATACAACTGGAAATGACTATTAAGTGACTGTTGTTGTAGGCTGAAGTACCTTAGAATACAAGTTCTTATTATACAAAATTTAATGATAATAATTGTAATAAAAGTTGTTTGAACTCCACAACCATTTATTCGTCTAAAATGTTATACTTTCTTCGCTTTGTCTACAAGAATGTCTGATTAAATTGCTGTAGGTTCTTCTCAAGTTCTTAATCTAAACGAG
>JASANE010015953.1:0-15561 GCA_030248225.1 Trileptium ribeirensis
TACACTTATAAAGAAGTTTATATTATTTCTGCACAAAATTGTTATGTCATTCCGGCTGTACTAGGCTTTACTATGCAGAAGGTTTATTTAGTTAGATTTCCTGCAAAGTCAAACTAATTTCCGAAACCAAAATCCGTCACACTCGCGCGTTCACAAAAATTACATGAACGTACTGCGTGAGTTATGTAAGCCAGCTGAGTAATCAAACATAACGATTAAGTCGGCGCAATAATGTACCAGCTTCAAGATTTTAACTATACGAAACTTCACTAATCGTTTTGTCATAGAGTTTGCCATGATATGCCAATATGTACTTAGCAGAGAATAACGGGAACCAGCAATCAGAACCGTCCGTTTACACAGAGTCCGGAATCTGGTCTTTGAAACTTATATATAGTAAAACAGATGAAGGTCGAATGAAGGCACTGTGTATTTAAAACGTATTAAAAATAAATTTTACATTAAACTTAATGTATTGCGCTGACATAATTGCCTCTCTGGGGCTCTGAAGAGGCTAATGAAGCTAAAATATTTATTTATCAATCAAGAAATCGGTTTTTTTGCACTACAAGCGGAAAAATGCCCTAAGCTGTACAGACTTGCGTAAACTGCGTCAAACTGAATGTTCTTATAACGCATGGAGCACAGAATAGACAATATTGCTCTGTCTCCAATTGCCTCCTTTTACTAGACATGCCTTCGTTCCATAGGCAAGCGTTGGTTAACCAGTGCCCCTCAGTTTGATGATGATCATTTTCTGAGCAGAATATTTTTAATGAGACAAACTGTGATATTGCTCGCACAATTTCAATACATACAGTTCGTTCCCAGTTTCTGGCTGCTTTGCAGATATGTTACTTTATTCCAATGTAGACTGATTACAAACTTTACAAGCGCACTGCCTAATGCTTCACGCAATTTATATTAGCCAAGCTTACAGCTAAGTACTTCAGTAATCCATACTCCATTATGTATAGCAAGTTGGACAGGTCCAATTCTAACATATACCACAGATTTCTGAATGGATGAGCTGCTACAACTATCGACCTAACTTTGTTTTGTTAACAAACTCCTGCTGGGCGAAGATGAAAAATCCTTACTGAAATTGTGTCCTACTTACGTTTCACTAATTTGATGATTTAGTGTTTTCTTTTGCTTAGTTGTGTTGGAACTTGTTCATTGTATGTATATATTTATATAAGAAAGGTACATTTGATTATGATTGAACAAAGATGAAGTAAAAAATGTGGACAATTTAAAAAACAAATTTTTAAACCCTAATTCCGGTTCCAGCAAAGTTTTGGCTTTTGCAGGAATCGCAACCAGAACATTTTTGCCGGAGCCGGAATTCCGGTTACTCCCTAGTACTTAGATGACAGTAATTTATGTTGTTGTTAGGTTTAAGCTAATTTATAACCAATTTTAGATCCAATGCACCAAGCTTATCAAACCTCACATTTTCAAGTGTGTGGAAAATTCTCACCTTATACATCTCTAAACTTGAATTTGGAGACACTGAAAACGGCTAAAAAGAATAAGTCACAACAATAACGTCTCGAATCAGAAATATTCAGTAATATAAATTTGAAGCCAAAATGATAGTTGTTCAAAAATCATAAAATGGCGACAAGAGTGAAAGTCGAATATTAATCCTAGCCTGACGCGTTGTTGCTCTGACCAATGAGCTACGTAGTAGTTACTGGCTTTCCAACAGATGGCGGAGGGGCCCCAGGTATTTTTGACTTCACCACTGTTCAGTCCCCCAGGTATTTTTCTGCACTATTATAAATTGGACAAATTTATCCCTGAATCAGATATTTATGCTATTTTATTTGACAGTTTGGGAAACCTGATTTAGTCGAAATTTCTGACACACCGTACCTTAGAAACAATATATAATTATAACGGCGTACTAACCGTTAAGTGTTTACATTAGACCCATATATACAGGCATAAATTCAACAGAGATTGCGCTTCAGCTTTACAACAAGCGTTAATACTGGTGTGATAGCTTTCAAGCTTTGTGTCAAAATTTGCTGTCGACGACAGACATATTGATTGGCTTTACCCATAAGATGCCAAACGAAAAAATTAACAAAGTGTTTTTCATTATTACTGTTTAAAAATATACTATTCTGCCATAAGATTTACAATCCTCCAATCTGGTATGATATAACACTACTAACGCATTATGTTTTGCCGCAACAAGTGCAACCAAGGAATGCATGCGCTAAAGATACCGAACATATAAAGATAACATTTTAATCAGCCGACCAAGCAATACGTTTACTACTAAACGAAATACATTACAAAAAGTGAGCGGAGCAAATCGGAGTGATTTAAAAATTTGCATAAAACTAACAAATCAGCTAAATAATTAATTAACTAATTAACATGTACAGCCCAGTTTTAGAGGTTCAGAAATTAATAATTAGTAAATAGCTAATTAACTAATTAGTATGTTTTTAATATCCTCGAATAGTAGTAAAAACCAGATTCGTAATCACCACGGCGAGATGTAGTATACACACCAAAATAATAGCTTTACACTATGTTCCTTGACAAATAGCAATTTTTGTTTGAAAATGCTAAAAATACGCTGACAAGCTTACCTAATTAGTTAACAGGTAATAACCTAAAGCAAATTTTGTGACAAAAACTATGTCTTGCACCTGAAGGATATTAGGCTTTCAAACAAAAAAAAATTTAAAATCGGCCCAGTAGTTATTGAGGAGTTCGACGGACGGACGGACAGACGGTGCTGCTTTTACCCCACTCAAGAACACCAAAAACGCTTCGCTTCGCTCAATGAAGAAGCTACAAGAAGCTGATATCACCATAACGGGAGTTACTCTGACAATATGTCCGTGCTAGAGAGCTCAGGATTTAGGCAAACGCATGTCAGTCCTTTGCTACTGGTAATAAGAAACAATGTTACAAAATACGTTAAAACAATAAATATCCTTAATAGGCTGAAACGAATATGGAGAAAAATCTCCACTATGAGTTATGAACAATACCCTTTTTGCAAACCAACTCGAATTTGTATGTTATCGTCTGAACTAGGCAAAAAGTAGACCTACTGGGATAACCTTCATAGTGTAGTCAGTTTGAATAATAATTGACATACCTATGTTATACGTAACATAAATAATCCGGTGGGTGAGACAATAGCGAAGTAAAAACTATTTCAAATACCATACAGATTTTGTTGTAGTTATTAACCCGAAATTTGATGGTACGATGAAGCGTAAATGTTTGATATCTCTACCATTTAACAAAAAAAGCGTAATTATAGTAATTATCCCCACATCATCGTCACTGGAAAATATTGGTTTATTAACTATTCGCTGTACAGTTACAACCAAAATTAAGTGCACATAAAATCGAACGCAGACGAAATCGTACTATAGCGCAATCGATCGCTCTTCGTTTAAACGAAATTCGTTAATCTTAACCCAAACTAATATTTTTGTTACAATATTCTGTATATTTTTAGACACCGAAAATCGTTAAATTAGACAAGAACAAACATTTTGTACTAAACTGTTTTTTTATTTTAACGCAATCGAAATTCGTTAAATTAATCAGCTATTTTCGTTTAAACGAAAACGATCGAAATCGAATGAAGCTTCCTTCGATTTTTGAGCACTTAATTCTGGTTGTAACTGTACATACAATTTCGGTCGTATAATAATATATGTATACAATTACTAGTTTTATATCGTTTTCGTCTTTCTATGATTGAACAAACATCACAATTTCAACCACTGGTCATTGAAATCAAAACCACACACATAGTATTGACTGTTCGACATAACAGTTAAAATACCGTCGCGGCCAAGAATAACTGCACCTAGAAACAATCGAACTCGCAATTGATCGCAATTTCGTTTAATCGAATACCACGATTATTTTTGCACTTATTTCCGATCGCGATTGTAAATATGGCCGCAATATGTGTACCTATCGCTGGAATAACTTGAATAGCCTATACCACGAGGAAATACAAGTAAAAAAACTGCTTTTTATATCTGAATTTCGTTGAAGTAAAAAGGTTTGAACAGCATTTTCAGGCAAAATAAGCTTAAATAGTAGACCCATATGGATCTAATAATATCCCTGTGCATGAATGCAGACTGTGACAGTGTTAAACATGCATACCAGATTTCATGAACGTCAATGGTCTTAAGAATAATTATACCGACACCCCAGGTTCTCCGACCACTAAATTAAGTAAAATAAAAAGCCTCGCCTAGTAAAAATGGATCAATAATACCATCAAAGTGGAATATTTCACTGTAGAAGTCCTGGCATTTAAAATAATCAGCTTCAACCTACGTCAAACAAACAAATAGTAAGTTATCGCGTTCTGGACATTAAGGTATGTATCTGATCGTTCTATAAATTTGCTGTTTCATGACTGCATTTACGACGACGTATCATATAACAACGATTACGTGCCATTTACGATATCCAAGTCTAAACAACAAAATTGAAAAGTCTATTGTTTTCCTCACATAATTTAAGGGCATCATCACTAAACAAACACGCACAAGCACAAACAACGTTACAGCACGCTCAAGGCATCGTCGTTGACAATATCCAATTTATTATCGCAACCATTAAACGGGAATCGCACTTACCTTTGCTACCAGCAATTCGCTTCTGATGGGGAGTAGCTTGTATATTGTGACCATGTTGCTGATGATGAAGACCGTGACTCATTTGAGAATTTTCAGGTTGCAAAACAATTGTTCGCGCCGGTATGGCAGGCGTATTGAACGAGTCGGTAATTGGACTGAAATTAGCGAACTAATAGAATTTGAATAAAAATCTCTGTCAATTCCAAACCCTATGCAGTCACCGTTATATTAAAGAACTACCATCCTAAGTATTCGGAACTACCGTTGCGCCTTTCGTACACTAAATTCGTAGACATAGATAATTTTTGTATTGAGTCCTCGGCTTTACAGAAAGGAAGGATAACCCACAATACTATTTTATAGCATAGATATGGCTTTTGTTTTTATTTTGGCACGTGAAATAAAATTATTTAGTCCAATTATATATTTTCATGGTACTTGGCATTTTGCTGTCCGAGGCGCTTCTGCGGTTCATATTTTTTTACCAAAGATCGCCAAAGTGTGTATATATGCTATTTAGTTGCTATTACTTACTAAGCACTATTCCAGAATTATCAATCATATTATCCGTAAATATTAACATTTCGGAATCCACAACGTAATTAGACTATGCTAGCTTGCGGTTTGTAGTATCTATGTATAGTTTTGTATTTTTATCCACACACCAGCGCTGATATTAGTTTTAGAATTTGTCTTAACCACGTAACAGTCAACCATGTAATAATAAAGCTAGAATTTGAATGTCATAGTAAACTGAAAATATTTACAATAATTAGTACTCGCTAAAAATGACCGCTGCTCGCTCTCGCAACTTGCTCGTGGGAAAACACATTCTTTTATAAATTGAATATTTTGTTTTTGGTCGATCGTTGCTCGCTCGCTCGTAACACTAAGTACTGGGTTCTTTCCATTATCCCCCAGCCCGCGTTTGTCCAAAAATGATCCGATTCTGGAAATTTTGGTATTTTTGTGATTGTCGAGACCTCCCATGATCATTTCGACCAAAAATCGAATTTTTTAAATTTTAGATATTTTGGGTCCCAAGGGTCCAGCTTTGGGAACCCAAAAATTTTTTCTTAAAAATTACATTTTTACCCACTATTCGAACGCGAATGGTGATATACTTAACGGTATCCGGATCCTAAGTTATGGCCAAAAATATCGGAAGCTGAAAGGCTCAGCATTTGATAAGTTTTTGATCATAACTTAGGATGCTTTTATCGGATCCCATTATAAATAAACCACTACACCCAGCTCGTCAAACCGTGTCGAATCATGGGTAAAAATCCAATTTTTAAGAAAAAAATTTTTTGGGTTCCCAAGGGTGGACTCTTGGGACCCGAAAAAATCGAAAAACTTTAAAAATTCCATTGTTTGGTCGAAATAATCAGCGGAGGTCTCGAGGATCACAAAAATACCAAAATTTCCAGAATCGGACCATTTTTGAGGAAATGCGGGCTGGGGGATAATGGAAAAGAACCAAGTACTGTATGAATGCAAATTGTGCATACTTACACACCAGGGAGTAACCGGAATTCCGGTTCCGGTTCCGGCGAAAATCGTGTTCCGGTTCCGGTTCCGGCAAAGGGCAAAAACCATACCGGAACCGGAATTCCGGTTTAAAAATTTTGTCTGAAATTTTCCACGTTTTTTCTTTATCCTGTAATCCAAACATATGTAATATATATTATACAATGATCAAGCTCCAATACAACCAAGCAAAAGAAAAGATTAACTAACCAATTTGCCGTGTAAAACGTAAGTAGGGTACATAATTTGAGCAGGAATTTTTCATAATAACCTACAGGAGTTTGTTAAATGAAAGCCAGGTCGATGTGTGTAGCAGCTATTTTACACATCCAGAAGTCTGTGGGATACGTTTGAATTAAACCGGTCCAAATCGGTAACAGAGTATGGCTTACGCAGAAGTACTTAGGGTATGACTGGCTAACATAAATTGCGTCAAGCACCCACCAGCGCGCTTGTAAACTTGGTAAATCAGTCTAAATTGAAGTAAACTAACGTTATCTGCAACGCAGCTAGAAACTGCTTTCTTGGCAATGAACTGTATTTATTGAAACTGTGCGAGCAGCATCACAGTGTGTCTTATTTATAGCATTCTGATTAGAAAGTTATCATCATTATGATCTAACTGACGAGCACTGTTTGTCCAAGGCTAGCCTAAACAGTGTCTCTGACCACTGATCAGAAAATTACCTTCTATCTATTATTTTCTCTTAGAATCATATAAACCAATAATTTTAAGTTTCCTACAGAAGAACATACAACAAACGTATGTGTAGTAAAGGGAGGCGACTGAAGACAGAGCGAAAGTGTGTATTCTACGCTCCAAGCTTTGTAAGCATATTCGATTTGACGCAGTATATGCAATGGTGTATAGTGGAAGGCATTTTTGCTCTGGGTGTCCAAAAATCGACATATATATTTGATCGATAAATAAACATTATTAGCTTCATCAGTCTCTTTAAAGTTTCAGAAAGGCAATAATACCATCGCAAAACCTTAAGTTTAATGTAAAAGTTATTTTTAATGCATTTTAAATCCACTATACCTTCATTTCTTCCATAATCTGTTTTATATACTATATATAAATTTCGAAGACCAGGTTCCGGTTCCGGTTCTGGATCCGGTTTAAATGGACGGTTCCGGTTGCTGGTTCCGGTTCCGGTAAATTTTGGTTCCGGTTATTCCCTGTTACACACATATAAGATTGATAGGTTTCAAAAGCCGAACCTGTTGGTACCATTCGTATTTATTATCATTATTATGCAGTGTTTGTTTTCGTCTACAAGCAGTTTAGCTATGACTACACATTGTCATTTTGAGCGTTAGTTTTTTCGCTGGACAACATCATAGACAACAGCAATAATGTTTGCTAAATTCAACATGAAGTGTTGAGGCTTTGCAGGCTCCAGCCATTCTTGCGGTTCATAATTTAAGAAACCAGGTGAACAATCAAAAGGGAAAAGCCAGAGGACCGTCCGGTTTTGTGTGTTGAATAATTGCTGCGGAGAAGATCGAAACTATTGCGCGCGTAATGAATGAAGCTCTAAAGCACGGTGTGAAATTGGGTTGGAGCCACAGCACTAATGTATACATCTACATTGACAAACGTGACTTATTAAACTGCAACTAAAGGAGACATTCGTTTGAGCACTATATTAGGGTCTACGAGATACTTCTCGAGGGCAGATTCTGGGGAATGTTTACTATTGGGACATGTCACTGTGGTTTTATGCGGGAAGAAGCACCACGGATGTCATTTTTGAGCACGTGCTGCTACAGGAGCAAGGCCTGCAAAAAGAACATAACAAAATAACATTTCGTTGACCTACAAGACTAGGCCCTGCGAAAAGTGGTCAAGTAGGCGGCCCGCAAATAAGGCGCGCTTCTTGTAAAGGTAATGCAATTATACACTGTCTCCAATTCATGCGTTGCATCACCACAGAGCGATTCACTTCGATATAACAGTAGGTATCAGCCAAGGGTCAGATCAAAGCCCCCTCCTGTTCTCTATTGCAATGCAGGCAGTAGTAGATCCGATGGATTGGGAGATGTTGTTCGCTGATAACATTGTAATCACAGCAGCACCGAAGAGGAACTCCATGAGCAACTCAACCTTATATCTAAGGCTGAAATGTAAGGACCTGAAGGCCAATGAAACAAAGAATAGGTAACTATAACGACTGCCAACTCGTACAATATGGTAAAATTTCCTGCAGTAGTTGTGGTACGGATGTGGGCCCATCGTCATCCTGTGTAGTAAATCCTCAGGCTGGGGCCACAAAAAGTGTTGCGGACTGGCAGCGCTGCCGAACACAAATGGACGCAGCATAATGTCATCTCTGTCGTATCCCACGTCTGGCGATTAAACGCTGGAGATCGAAGATAGAAGATTCGAAGTAGCTGAATGGTTAACATACCTCCGAGAAGGGGTGGAAAGTATAGGAAACGATAAATGGACGACATGAGATCACAAGCTGCGTGAATGCTACGGAAAGAACTCGCAAGCCTCTTGCATAAAACTGAGGGGGAAGTTTTATGACGCTTTGTGTTAACGTATGGACGAAAAAACTAGGCTCTCACCAAAGACGCCGAAGGCATAATTGAGAGGACAATTAGGACAATTAGCAAGATGCTCAGATGGATGTCGAGGGTGGAGTGGGAAGAAAGGGTTACCACTGAGGTCGTCCGCAATACAGTGGGATTGGAATCTGTAGAGCAAATGATGTCCACAGGCTGTTCACTTGGTTTGGTCATTAATCCTCTGGTATTTATGGCGCTAGAACTGCAGTACACGCGGCCTAGCCAAGGTGGTGGGGAAGAAGGCACAGTGGAAAAGTTGTATCAACGAAGACATGGCACTGTATGAAATATGTCGGGATGATGCACTAGACAGGGTGAAATGGAAAGCGACCCTCAGTCGTGCTGAAGTCGTACCTGCGCTAAGCGTATATGGACTATAATCTTGATGACGCATGCTTGCGGTTGTGCTCTCAAATGAGTATTTTTTGTACACCTCCCCAATTACATGAATAAACTTGGCCTGTACATGAATAAACTTGGCTGTCTCTCTGCCGAACTATATATTTTAGCCAATTTGATCTAAAACGTTATTGCAGTTCTGAACTGAACGGTTCTGCCGGGGTACTGAAATACTAGTAACTCTATCGAGATTGCACAGCATAGTGAAGCATGCAAAACTAACACCGGCAATAAGTTTCCCATGCCCGAAAACCCCCAAATCTAAGCTACCAGCCTCCCAGGACGTCACAATAAAATTAAGCATCTTGCGTTAAGGAACCATAGGTGCGCCATGCCCACATATCAATGGAACTACAGTGAAACTTTCCAGCCCCACAAAGCGTCAGAACAAATTTTCGAATCTTGGATCGAAGAATCACGCGGATGTCATACATGAAACCCCATAACTCCATAAACGGAGCGTTCACCGAAAAACAAAAAAGATGCACCGGCATGTATCATTTCACTATGAAATAAAACTAATTGAAGAAAAATATTGGAAAGTTAAGATAAAAGAACCTTGCTTCCGTGAAGGGTACTAAAATGTGTTAAAACCCTCATTTTGACGTATGACCCTGAACCATGGTGCGTCATACCCACGTACCCATAGAACCATATGCCACAGAGCAAAACCAACAGCGGCAATGAGTTAACCATGCCCAAAAACCACCAAGGGAAATTATTTCAGCCGTCCAGGATGTCAGAGCAAATTTTCGAATTTTAGGTAAACGAACCACGAGGGTGCCATACCTCAAGCCTCGTAACTCCAGAACCGGAGCCTTAATCGAAAAACAAAAAAGAATCATCGGCATTTATCATTTTACTATGAAATAAAACCAACCAGAGAAAACAATCAGAAAGTTAAGATAAAAATAACCTTGCTACCGCGAAGGGAACTAAATGGGGTTAAATGAGGTAGAAAAACCCATTTTGATCCCCGTCCCCGGAACCAGAGCTCAAATCGAAAAGCGCTAGCGGATGTACATGGTAAATCGACTATGCCTGTGTGAATGAGCGCAAGATCATGAAAATCGGTTAAATTTTTCTCGAATTATGGCCGATCACATACACAGACGGAATTTAAAAGTCTTCACCCCTGCAACACACAATCTCCACTACGTTACACTACGCTCCGGCTGTACACGTCAGTACACAGTTTTGCTCTTCCATGACAACTCATTAATGGGCTCAATACTCGCTCACTAAGCAAGCAAACGTCGTGTCTGTTTCGCGTGAAAAACTTTAAAAAGAAATTAAGCATGCATGTGTAATATTATTTGTAGTAAATCTGAAATAAAAAATTTACCTATGCCCAATAAATATTATTCATGCCAAGTAATACCTCTGTGTTCTTATGCTCCTAGTGATGATACTCCTCCATGTCACAATTTCAGTATATAAGGAAAAGAGTTGCAACTTGTGTACTGTTTTTATGATTATTTGGTATAAAATAAATTACACTATGGGTTTTGAGCCGCTTAATCCGTTGTGCTCTGACATTCCGGGAAAAAGTTATGGCAGTCGCGGTACCCTCGGAAGCGCTCTACTCCTATATAACATATTGTTAAATTCATATTATGACCCTTAGGGGTCCAAAAATCGAAAAGACGAAGACAGTCTCATATAAGGTTATTTGACCGCCAAGTCTATAATTGGAGTGGTTAATTTTCATCTCCGATTAGTGATTGAAGCCAAATGAACAAAGCCTTTTTTATATTGAACGCCAGTAAAATAACGTAGCATGTTAGACAATAAATGCCATCACTTAACTAAATAATGCTATTAACATCGGTGCTGGTCATTTTCTGATACGTACATAATAATATTGATTTTATGTAGATAACGATATGTTAACATTGCTTCATTGTTATTACCTAGCTCCACGACTTTGTTTGAATCCATGTTGAACAGACAAATTCACGGGTTTCTGCGGCGACAGTCCCGTCCGCGCATTCGACGGTATGACGATTACACGAGTCGCTGGACTAAGTGTATGATGGGTTGCCGGTCGCTAGAAATGTAAAATTATAATGCATACTGCAGAATGTAGATGTATTAAGATTGCAAAAACCTAAACATCAAACACATGCCGCTGAAATTGCTTCTTGTGGAATCTAAAAAAATCTTCCATACGCAGGCAGAATTACAAACATCATTTTGTCTCGGTGTATTACACCTACAACCATAGTTTGTCATCAGATGGATGTTTGAATATTTTTTGTTACTATAATTTTTTGTTCCTCGTAATTCTACAATATGAGCTTCGGTCAGCGAATTCCCAAAGTCGTACTTTAATTACAGTCGAAAAACAAAAAACATAACAATGAATCGCGTATGGGAATATCTAGAAGCCTAGGTTTATAATAAATCCGCCGTAACTGTCACTAGATACATATAATCCAGAAACAAATGGTAATTCGGTTGGTACGTCGGAGTCGTACCTTTAGCTTGGACACAGCCAACACTAGTAAAATGCACAACTAGGGTTCTATATCCTTGCTACAAAAAAGTATATATAGGAAATCTTTCTTTTGTGTAATCCTGAAGATTAAATATAAAAATAATGTATTCTCGCGGATGTAGTGCACGAAACTCGTAACGCAGTTAATAGTATACATGTGTTTTGGTGAAGCTCTGACGTTTTTCAGACGAAAATCGAAAAACTGACAGCGTTTGAATACTTTGCCACGATGGTCATTCTGAGCCCCTGAATTTTTTGTTATAACGCATTTCAAAGGCCGGAACTTTTAAACTTTAACTCTGCATCACAACATACACAATTGAGCGTTTTGAAATAATGTACGTGAGCTTGGCGAATATAAATTGCCTCAGGCGACAGCCAGTGAGCTTGTTTGTCTCATTTATAACATTTTGTTCTGAAAAATATTTCATACCTTCAGTAATTTGTTTAACCAATATTTTCAAATTTTCTAATAAATAACATGGAACAAATATAGCAAAGAGAGGCCATAGAACACAGAGCGGAATTCTCTAAACTACGCTCAGTGTGACGCAGTTTAGGAAGGGCTGTATAGTGGATTTTTACGCTGGCGGACTAAAACTCAGACAAATGGAATCTTAATCGATAAATATTATTGGCTTCCTCAGCACATTCAAACTCCCAGAGAGACAATACCTTCAATTCAATGCAAAATTTATCTTTAACACGTTTTAAATCCATACTGCCTTCATTTCTTTTGCTATATATTTCGAAGACCAGGTTCCGGTTTAAATGGACAATTCCGGTGCTGGTTTAAATGCGCAATTCTGGGTCCGGTTATATCTTGTTACTTAGGTTATTTAACCCGTTAGCCGCGTTGTTGTTATAGATTTAAGCCTACGATGACTAAGTCATTACCACTTTGAAAAACTAAAGTAGGTTAAAATCAGTTTGACACCATAAGCTGACACATTTTAGCATCATAATCAATATACAATAGTTGTGACGTATAAAAAAGCACATTTAAGTAAAATTACGGCATCTTTATCTAACTTGAGTATAAAACGCCAGAAGCTTTTCCAAAATCGTAGCTAACTTGTCGAGCAGCGGTGGCTGAAATTGTCTCCAGATTCGGTCAAATTCAAGGTTCAAAAATTAAATTTATAACAATAAATTACCATCTCTGTAAATCGTTTTTCTGGAGTCGATTCGCCAGTACTGTCTGATTCACAATTGTCGCTGTCATTATCCGGGTTTACTGTGGTAAGGTTTGTCTTAGTCTCCATTTACCGAAATCTGTAAACGGAAATACCTTAACATAGAACAATGATGCATATCCAAAATATTATCATTCAAGCGACTACTGACTACTCTAAATTTAATAACACTAAAAGGTGGGTCAATCCAAGAGAGCTCAGTGTCGCATAATCGCGAACGAGTGACTTTTATAATTGTCGGATTAACAATATAAGGCATTTGATTGGTATCCATGTAATTATGTCTGGTTCGATCATGAGCGGGTCCCAAAGGATACAATACCATTCTAAAAAAGCATCCCGGTCACCAGAACGTGGGTTAGCCTATGAGTGTGCAGCGATTGGTACAGGCGACCCTTACAATCGACGGTCCAACTATTTAAGCATTACATCGGAGTCCAAGAAATCCAAATTGCATAGATCATCAACGCCAGGAGATACAGTACCATTTCGAACAGTTACTCCAGTCGCAGATACGTTTGAAAGAATTACAGCATCATTTTCAACGGTAAAACATTTCGAGCATTAGTTTGAAAACCACTACATCATGCACGGTTCTAAGGGGTGTGCCATGAGATATAATGCCCATTACAAAACGGCTGTAAAAGTCAGCGGCATGTTTCAGTGAATCGCAATACATATATATTTTCAGCGTCACAAACCTTTATAGTAACTATATCATAATGCTTTATAGCAATTATGTACTTCAAAATTGTAATATATAAAGAGCTTTTAGGAACGCAATTTTGTGTTCTATATTACCTTACCTATTAATTTCACATGCTTGTTTTTCTATCAGCAAAGTTATAGATAGAAGATGGAAGCTATACATTTTTAGATATTAAGCCATTTCGAGGTATACCTAAAAAAGTGATAGTGATACCCAAAGCCAAACATTGGAGGGGGTACCCCTGTTAAGGAGGTCTACCACAATCGATGCGTGGCTGCTCACGCGCCAAATTGTTCTGTATAAAATGCATTAGACCCTATTAGAATACCCTCATACGTCATGGGTCCATCATACTTTTTGGTTGCGTCAGCCAAACTCCATTGGTGAGTCTGTTATTCTTCACGAACCAGATAGGTGCCATTCTATTGGTCATCATAGGCGTCCGCTGCATGGAAATATCCTTAATTGCACCTGAGATAATTAGAAGAAAGTCAGGCCGTGTGAACACGGATAAATTTATCAGTAAGCATGCAAATAAATCTCACTTCGTAGTTACCAAACTACATAAATATTTAAGCCATTGCTTCCATCGACTGTCCAAACCCGTCGTCTATACAACTAGCTTGCTGTCTAACACATGATTCAGTCCCAGCTATCTGCTTTATATATTTGGCTGGACATTAGAAATCTGTCAATGCAATCCTTGCAATAATACTAGACACGACGCTGCCTGCGACAGCGGTACAGATCCACCTGGCCATGCTTCATGTCACAGAAGCAAGAGTTTTCATCCTATGTTCATTTACCTTGAACGAGTAAATGCACACATGTATACACATATATATATACATATATGTATGTATAATTCAAGGTATAGTATATAAATTTATGTTTTATCAAATATACACTGATTTATACTATGCCAATTTTGCATATCTAACTCGTTTTGTGAATAGACGTCGTCGTATAGCAATTGTCCATCATTAACAGTACATAATTTTAGAGCAACCTTACATTTTTTAAATGTCGAGTTCACATATAAAATATAAACATACATGGCGGTAGGGGGGCAAACCCCCCCCCCCCGAGGTGGACAAGCATGGTTTTGTTTGGCGAGATTGTTGTAAACAGAAACTGCCAGCTGCCGGTAAACAAAAACTTTACATTGTACACAATTCAGAATTATAAAGGCTCAGAATGCAATCTGCACTTCTCCGAATCGGAAACCCCGAAGGGGAGGGGGGTGCGGACCCCAAAACCCCCCGGCTCGACCAGTTTTGAGGCCGGACCCTAGTGCAGAAACTGAACTCATAGGCGAAAAATATGGCTGCTAGAACCAAAACAAAAAAGGTCCTCACGACCAGCCCCGCTAGGAAAATTTGGCCGGCCATGGGGGTTACCCCCTGGGATGGCCGCGACCCCCCCCGTGGGGGGCCTCTACCCCCCTGGCATGACTGAACGCCGCCATGTATGAATATAAATCATGTTTTAGGATGTATATATATAATTGTACCACTTTAACTACAGTGCGAGGTGTTATTGGAAGAATTTAATATGCTTTAAAGACCTTTTAGTTTTAGGGTCTTTCATAGAATCACCCAGCTGGTCATCTTTGAAGATACCGAATACTGAAAACTGGCAATTTCTTCTAAATTTACCAAATCCAAGGGGCATTCAAGGAAAGACCAATTTTATTCCAGCATAGTTTAGGCTTAACAGAAATCTCAATCTTTCATTCATCTAGACACAATTTGTGTGATTTTGGAATTGCATTGTTCATTTCTATTTGCGATCCATTTTGATTCGGGTTTTGACTAACCAAAATTAAAACTACTTCAGAACCGCAATTTCTGAGCTGATTCGAGAAACGTACGAAATAAAACAGCAAAGCTGCAGGTGTACTCTGGGCACAGGTATCCGAGGACCGCGCCCGGTATGCGATGAATGTGATTATGTGCGCCATGTAGCCTCGTCAATGAGCAATACGTAACTGAACGAAGAACA
>JASANE010015955.1:0-15732 GCA_030248225.1 Trileptium ribeirensis
ATCAAAATTACCGGCATTGAAAGCACCCGGAATAGTATTTGGTGCATACAATTTATTGACACTGTCAAATATTCAAATTATTGAATAATTACGGTATACTACATCCAGGTCTAGAAAATTACAGGGCGCATCAAATCCTGCAACGCTTACGAACAGTCAAATTTGTGGGTTCCATGCAGCACCAGCAACATCTATGGAAAATTTTTGTTCTCTCTCTTCGGTTTTAAAGTTAATGATCTAACATATATTAAATAGCTGTCTTTATTTTAATATCTTGCAGAAATCCATAGGTACTACAAGGCTACTTCGAAGAGTCCGAGCTATCCATGTTCTCGATTGCTTGAAAAACAGACTTGCGCTGAGATACGTCCAATTCTGCTGTGGACGTTATTCATAGACCAAACATTTATAATAACTATTCGGTGATCATTGTGATGAAAAATACAACATGAGTTTGGTTTTAAGATTTTATGTCTAAAGATCTACATTGAAAATGTTTACTATGCCCTCCTACATGTATCCGAACACTAACCAGAAGCTTGTGCACACAGGGCCACTAAATGTGCTATGGGGCAAAGCTTGGAAGTACCTTTCACAAATAAACGTGATCTTCACTTTTGTGTTATATTTCATGGGGCACAGGCGCTGTATGAAGAGCGTGGGGGCATGGCTTAAATAATAGTTAATAAATGATGTTCACGAATAGCTAGACGTGAGTGACCAAGAAGCAATTAGATTAGAACCCGTTTAATATTAATTAAGCCTACTTCATGGTTTATCAATATACATCATAAACGATAACAGTGTCAAAGTAGCCGACGGCTACAACGCTATCTAATCCATGGTTGTCATACATCCAAATGAAAACCCACTTCGACAGCTACGCAAACTCCTCTAAATGCAAAAAAGATGTGATTGATTAGACATTTACAACAATTCGCAACGAGCAGCGAAGATTTAGAACGAAATTGAGTAATAACAAGTGACATGGCATATATCATGTATCGTAATGTAAATTCTAAGCCTCCCAATGGTATTCGAATTATATTTATATGTTTGTACCTATTATTCGGTGATATCGGCAGATTAATGATTTGAGAATCAAGAAAACTTAATAAGATTGCGAGATTCAAAACGTGAACAACTTGAATAGAGACGTTGTATTGAGCGCCGTAATGGGCAGCCAATTATGTATATCGTCCGTTGACCGAATTAATCTATCGAACCAATTATCGGCGATGCCGACAAACACCGATAATTTTACTGATTATTCGATACATGACCAGTATATGTGTGTGTATTAACAATTGGTGTAAGCATATTGTAGCCGCACCCTCGTGAGATTTCCATTCAGTGAATTCCCATCCAGGGACATATTTGTCAAACAGATTTTTCTTTTTAACAATAACACGATACGCAATATTGGGCTTCAGATGCGGTCAATATCAGTTTGCTAGCACACGTTTAGCGATTATATTTTGTCAAACCCAAAATGCTAAACAGACAAAATGCGCAAACCGATGCCCGAAACGATGAGACATGTCCATTCTATGCATGAATATTGTTCTTTATATGTCAATTTTGGATAGAGCCATGACGCTGTGAATTCTTTTTCGAAATTACTTATATGATAATGATGCTTTAATGCATCTACACTGAATTTAAGCTTAGCGTTGGGCTTATTAAAATATGCAAACCGAAGACAAAGCCTAATGTAACGCAAAAATCACGATCGAATGAAGCTGAATTTCAGGGGTTTTTACAACAACTTAGAAATCACTTCTCTATGTCATACCATTGCCATCACATAACATCATGATTCATCACAATTCATATCAGTTAATTAAATTATTGTAGGTATATAAAATTATATGACTCGAAATTTCTAATGCCGCTGATAGGATAACGTGCACTCCACGTAATTTTTGTAATCCGTAGTTGTAGTTTAAAATTTGGTAGGAGTTTAAATAATCTGCAGCTATCAATGTGTGGTATATTGTTCCTGCAAACTATCACCTGCGTTTGTGATTGTTTAAATTAATAGCATTCTGACTTTCAAATCCCAAAAGTTGATAACACATAGAAACGTCGTGAGGTTGATAATCTTATTAGCAAATAAAAAATATAATGAATAATTAGGGATACCATATTTGGAAAAACGTGGGCGCTATTGGTACCCCAGTTGATGTTCCGCATCTTTGCTGATTTAGCGCTGATGATCATCGCGCGAAATCAAAAATTACTGATCCGTTTCGTTATCTTGCACTTGACACTGTGTACTGCTCGGAGCAACGTATGTTGACTTGACCATATCCTAACTCGAGAAATGGAGCTGTATATATTTTATTCCGAAAATTTGAACGTTTCAACAAACTCTGAATAAGTTGGCTTTCACAGTAACACCAGCTTAATGCAGAAATTGCGATGAAATTTTACCCAAAGATGTATATATTTTATTCCGAAAATTTGAACGTTTCAACAAACCTAATAGTCTTCGCCAGTTAACACCAGCTAATGCAGAATGGATGAATTCCGAAAATTGAACGTTTAACAACGCTGAATAAGTTGGCTTGCACAGTAACACCAGCTTAATGCAGAAATTGCGATGAAATTTTACCCAAAGATGTATATATTTTATTTCCGGAAAATTTGAACGTTTCAAGCGCAAACTGCTGAATAAGTTGTTCGCTTCACAGTAACACCAGCTTAATGCAGAAATTGCGATGAAATTTTACCCAAAGATGTATATATTTTATTCCGAAAATTTGAACGTTTCAACCAACTCTGAGTTATTTCCTATAGCCGCGTTTTATCCAGGAAGGTACAGGGTATGTTTTCCGCAGAAACCAGCAGACATAAGTTGGCTTTCACAGTACCCAGCTTAATGCAGAAATGAAATACGATGAAATTTTACCCAAAGATGTATATAAACCAAAAAAAAAGACAACAAACTCTGAATAAGTTGGCTTTCACAGTAACACCAGCTTAATGCAGAAATTGCGATGAAATTTTACCCAAAGATGTATATATTTTATTCCGAAAATTTGAACGTTTCAACAAACGCTGAATAAGTTGGCTTGCACAGTAACACCAGCTTAATGCAGAAATTGCGATGAAATTTTACCCAAAGATGTATATATTTTATTCCGAAAATTTGAACGTTTTAACAAACTCTGAATAAGTTGGCTTGCACAGTAACACCAGCTAAATGCAGAAATTGTGATAAAATCTTACCCAAAGCTTAACCCTGATCTTTAAGGCAAAAAGTTAATGTTGCATACTTGCTCACGTTGGATTATTATGTCATAAATAATAGTACGAAACGTTTAATTTCTCTTAACGCGTTTACGGCTATACATAAACATGTTGACGTACTCTATTCTAGAAAAGTGTTCAGAATTCATGATTCAGATTGTGTACAGTACGCACATAACACCGCGTTATGAGAGTTACTTAGAATAATCAGCGTATACTTAGAGTTATGAGATTTATTATTATCGTTAAATTTGCAGATGTAGTCCAAACTAGTTAAGATAAGATATGTCGAGTGTGGCCTTAATAATGTATCACGTACACCTGAACTAGCTTTGGGCACTTCAAAGCCACGAAGCAACACAGAAATAACTAATGTTTTCATTCCAGATACTGTAAATGTTTGGTAATAGTTTTAGAGAAAAACCATTGTAACGGTGCATACAGCTGTAAGCTCTAGGTCTTTTTTCACAACGTCAAAACAAGCAAAATACAACACTGTGAAAACAATTACCACAATGATGTTAGCAATGACCACGCTAAACCGAAGTCATGATTATTAGTTTAAAAAATACTGGAACAGCACAGTCGCGAATCTGTATATAAATACCAGATGAATGACTGTATTTTAATCTTACTTCGTCTAAATAATTTTTTTTAGTTAACACTTGCGTGGGACTCCTTTTAAATGACATTTTCAGTGTTTGTCTTATAATAGATAATGTGGTTTCCAGTCTAAGTTTCACCTCAACTTAAAATTTTTGACTTCAAATCAATCCTTCAACTTGAAATTTTTGATCTATTAGCACCATAGTGTTGTTTTGCGGACACTGTGCCAACATTATGTCCTTTATGCATTTAGCGAGTTAAAACAAATAAATAATACAATATTTATATGAAAATTTTTTAACTATTTGCACTACAATGTCAGCATTTAACACTGTGAGTTTTCGAATTTCTGGTGAAGTAGAGCCGGCCACATTAATAAGAGCAGAAGCAGAAATTTAGTATTCCGTATTTTAATCCAGAAGACAACTATCTGAATCAGTTTCAACTGTGTTTGACATCTGAAGCATCTCGTGCACGCTAAATTGTCATATATAGGTTCATTCTTAGCTTCGTGGTGTTTAGTGAGTGTCGGTATCAAATGAAAATGTGGTCTTAGTGAATGTCGGAAGCGACTGATAATGCGGTTCTACTGAGCGTCGATCGCAACAGAAAATGCAGTATTACTGATTGTCGGCAGCACATGAAAATGCAATCACAGTGAGTTGGTAGCAACTGAAAATACGGCATCAGTGAGGGTCAGTAGTAACTGAAATTTTGGATTTAGTGAGTGTCGATCGCAACAGAAAATGCAGTATTACTGATTGTCGGCAGCACATGAAAATGCGGTCATAGTGAGTCGGTAGCAACTGAAAATACGGCATCAGTGAGGGTCAGTAGTAACTGAAACTTTGGATTTAGTGAGTGTCGATCGCAACAGAAAATTCAGTATTACTGATTGTCGGCAGCACATGAAAATGCGGTCATAGTGAGTCGGTAGCAACTGAAAATACGGCATCATTGAGGGTCAGTAGTAACTGAAAGTTTGGATTTAGTGAGTGTCGATCGCAACAGAAAATTCAGTATTACTGATTGTCGGCAGCACATGAAAATGCGGTCATAGTGAGTCGGTAGCAACTGAAAATACGGCATCAGTGAGGGTCAGTAGTAACTGAAACTTTGGATTTAGTGAGTGTCGATCGCAACAGAAAATGCAGTATTACTGATTGTCGGCAGCACATGAAAATGCGGTCATAGTGAGTCGGTAACAACTGAAAATACGGGATCAGTGAGGGTTAGTAGTAACTGAAACTTTGGATTTAGTGAGTGTCGATCGCAACAGAAAATTCAGTATTACTGATTGTCGGCAGCACATGAAAATGCGGTCATAGTGAGTCGGTAGCAACTGAAAATACGGCATCAGTGAGGGTCAGTAGTAACTGAAACTTTGGATTTAGTGAGTGTCGGTAGCAACTGAAAATCTGATCTTAGTGCGTGTTGCTAGCAACTCAAACCGTATATATAGCAGCTCGCAAAGCATGCTTGCAATAATAAAACATTCGACAATGGCAATTTGCATAAGAGGCAATTGCCAATTGTTGCTGTCCAAGTTCCGCCTGTTAATACTCCAGTAGTTGTCTTCTATATGATGACTATAGCGAGCGATCGTTCGAACAACAAGTCCGTGCTCAATTATTCGATGAAGCCAACGCTCCATATCTTGTCGTATGGAAACTGAAACTGTCTCAGATACTGCAACGTATTGTGGATGATTGTCGTTTAATTGCGACACAACGATTCTCTCGGGTGTCGCAAAGTCCCTCGATTTCAGTTTTGAAGAATAAAAGTTAAAATTGGCTAAATTTCGATCCCAAAATTCTATTGAACCCGGGTTATCTGAAAAATACTTTATTGCGGAATAGTAGTCCTCGACTGAAACGTACTTATGATTATCATACAAGTTTGTAAGCAATTTGACTGTATGTCGATCGGCAACATGAAACAAGCTATTCTGTGAAGCTTCTTTTGGACGGACTAAAATCATATTATAACCAAACTTTGAAACAGTCATTTGTAAATTTTCGATATTGTCAAAATATTTTTCCACATTGCAAGCAACAAAATGTTCCGTCAGCGCACCTTTGCATGTTTTAGCTACCAGTATAGACAAAAGCGACCAAAGAGTAATCAGTAGACTTTGCACAGGCTTTCCGGATTCTTTGGTTAATTTTCGTTGACGAAACGAAATTTCAAATAAGTATCTGTAAAATTCAGTCATCCACTCAGCTATTGGTTTCCGTACTATCCATGATTCTACAACCAAAATTGCAGACACCAAACAAAGCCCGAATACATAGCTGCTAATCATTATTAAATAAACAAACGTTTTATCGTTACTATTTGACGCCATGTTGTCACAAATATCCGGAGATGGATGAATTAATGCTAAGTGCACTACCTCCGTTACAGGAACTTGCGTTACAAATCGGACTGCATTCGCTCGCTCTGGGCTAAATACAAATAACACACCCGATATATCGGCAGTATGATTCGCCAGTGATCCAATGGCACCAAGCCACGCGCCGGTCGATGTCTTTGTCCCATGATCATCTATTGCGACACGCGTGTATTTATATTTTATTTTGCATGCGTCAAGCAATAGTAGCATGATTTCCAAATCCAGACCGAGATTTCTACAACGTCTTGGAGACGTATCACGAACAGCACACGGCATAATATATGGCGGTTTATTTATAACTGCAATTCGGAGCTGGTTTGATATATCCATTCTAAATTACTTCTGAAAAAATGGAAAAAGAAATAAAGAAATGATAAAACGTATTAAATTATATAACATTTTGGATATATTGATAACGCCATTGCCTGTATAATTCTTAGAGGCTTAGTGAGATGCGGGCGCTGCTATTCTCGATATACTGAAAGCCTAAGCCTTATATAGCCTTAGCCTAAGTTTTACTTCATATATAGCCTTAGACTAACCCATTAAGCTTAAGCCCCCCAATAACCTCGACTGAGCTGCTTTTTCTAACTATATATCCACACATTCTCAGGGTTAAAGGTCCAAAAGGAACAGCCAGAGCTTTTGCGGCCTTCGGTTTCCCAGAGCGGGTCACCTGATTGGGCGGGGGTCGGCTATGCGCATCGATGATAGGGGCCTGACTGCTAAATTATTAAAAATCCTTGGAATAGTTTTGATGCTTTGTAAAATTTATATAGTTAATGCTTTGAAATACTAAACGCGTTTAGCAATAGTTTGGCTTTGTCGCACCAAACAGTGTTCAAGACAGGCTGACGTTTTTTTCTAAGAAACCTTTTTTCTGGTGACGTTGTTAGCTTCGAGCTGCCATCACAAAATACGAAAAGTAAACTTTTCAACCAACAGCGCAAATTAGAGAAAAATCTGGTGATGGCCGCGAGGAGGCTGAGAAAAATCTGGTGATGACCGCACAGGTATATGTGCATGCAGGTTACCATGAGTTTCTATATACACATGCTTAATCAACGTTGTAGCTTTTTGAAGAGATGACCTTCATGACAGTATTCAAAAACATTTTCTATATTATTTATCTATTATTTTATTATTTATATGAGCGTTTCGCTATATGTTGTCGAACATAATGATTCCAATGTGGAGATGTGATGTAGCTCGGTTCAGCAATATTCCTTTGAATGTAATTTGAAGAAGTGTAGTTAATGTTGAATGAACAAGAGATAAACAGAGCTCGGCTACCATTGAATTGAACTTCATGCCCAGTCCTCCGCCAAATCACTCATTTTATTCACCTGAATGTTTGAAACAAGAAATGTTCGATTCATTGAATTTACTGATACGGTTAAGGCTGTATCATCGGAAAAGATTGTCAGTGCATCAACTAAGCTGTCTGGTTGTCGATCAATAACATCCAGCAGATCGTGCATGTATAAGGCGAAAAGAGTAGATGCTAAGCTACTTAGTTGCGGTTTATAAATGCCTTTAAATCCAATCATTCTGAATAGGATCTTGAGGCGACCACATTAAACTTTCGATTTGGTAGATAGTTGTTTAACCAGTCATAATTATTGTCGCTAATCCCATGTGCTTACAGTTTGGTGACAATTCCGCAATGAGTAAAAGCACCAAAAGTATCTGATAAGTCCAAGAATGTAGCAGATTAACCCTTTAGGTTCTGCATTAATTTACATTTCGAGTATGGATGAACAATTATTGGTCGCGGCGAGGTATCGAACTCGAACGGTAGGGTGAAAGTCACGCTTACTAACCATGGGGCTATCTCGGAGACATTGCTCGCAATCTTAAGGGTCCTTGCAAAGTGAGCAAACAGTACCACGCGTGCAATTGTGCAGAATTACCATCTACATCCTAGGTTTAGCGCTTTGACAATAATAGAACTTGTGATTAGTCTTAGTCTCAGCGCGTAGTGCTATGATTTGTTTTAACGTAAGATTTTAGGGAACACAAAGCAATAATATGGTAGAATACCTAACTGTAGCAGGAACGTTCCGGCCCGTTATGTGTGCTTTGTAATATTTTGGCCTTAAAACTGCTTAAACGCGTCTCAAATCGAACCTGACACGGTTCATGGGAACGAAACTTTCGCATGTTGCATGGTGCCATGGTCATTGATAATTGTGTTGCTTATTGTCATTTTGTGCATTTATTTTGCCATTGATATGCTCTTTGCGATTGACATAATCTTTAACATTGCATGTCTTGTTTTATAATTGCGTATTATCTTGGACAGGCTCACGTGAGCCCATAAGAAGTTTACTTGGGACAAGGTTTTAAATTCAGACAGAAGAAGAATAGGAAAGACACTCTAACTGGCATCAAGATAGGAGAGCCGAACGGAACTCGACCACTAGCCCCCATTGAAACTTCAAATTTGTGACCGTCCGGAAATAAGAGGCCACTGGTTAATTGAGCTAAACCATTACCACTCAAGTGATGAAAACCAAGCATATCGAATTTACCTGGGTTAAGCATTATATAGCGTAATGGTCGCGTCAATAAGCTGAAACAAATGGGTTACGGTAGCTTCCGAATCTTCGGAAACAACGGATATCGGGCTCGTTTATCGGCCCGTAACCGTCCAACGGTTGAGATTTCCCACAAATGTCTCGAGTGCTTTTCGGTGGAGAATTTTTAGGGCTTTCAAATAAGGTCAAAATGTCGCAAATCGCTGGAGGATTTCATGGTATATTCTAAGAACAAACAGTTGAAAGTTAAACCAACAGCCGCTACTTACGGCTGATGACAATGGTCCGGGGTGGATATAACTTAGGCACATATGGATATATAAGTCGATATACATGGTGTTTCAGAAGTAACTACCCACTGTTTGATGCTAACTATCGGTTGACTGGGCAGAGGTAGCTCGCCAGATTTTTGTATAATTATAGACAAGTATTAAAAGTTTACTTACATTACGAGGAGCGGTCTCAGAACAGCTCCGTCTGTGCACCGCCAAGTTGAATGCATTTCTCCAGTCCGGATGGTACAGATCGGAAAACTTTGGCGCATAAGTCCACTGGAATTTTAGAAAACGCTGATTTTATGGTGTCCATCAATTTCTGAGGGTCGTTCGCCCTACTTCCATAAGCGTCTTCTTTCAGAACACCCCAAAGAAAGAAGTCAGGTGGAGTTAAGTCTGATGACCTAGCTGGCCACTCAATGGCACCTCTGCTGCCGATCCATCGATTCGGGAACCTTTCGTCCAGCCAAGCGCGGACTTCGGTAACGTAGTGCGCTGGGGCTCCGTCATGCATGAAAACAAGGTCCTCGGTTGCGATTTGCATGTAGACATCCACAGATAAAAGTTCCAAATAGCTGGTTTTATTGACATTTCCGTCAAAAAAGAATGGCCCAACGATGCCTTGTGAACAAATTCCTGCCCAGACACAAACTCCAGGGGCGTTGACATCTTTGTTAATCGTGACATGTGGATTGTCTTCAGACCAATAAACCCAATTATGGCGATTAACATGACCATTGAGCTTGAAAACCGCCTCGTCGGTCCATAAAATGCGATCAAGGTCCAACGCACTGCTTTCCACCATGTCCATAAATGTCTCACAAAACTGGACTCTTCGATCGAAATCATCATCAGAGAGTCCATGGATACGACGGGGCCGAAAGGGCTTCAAGTTAAGCTCCTTGTAAAGGCGCCAAACGGAAGTATCAGGAATACCCAGCTGGAGGGAAGCCCTTCGAGTTGACTTCGGGGGGCTCCAGGATACCGCAGCGCTTAATGCAGCTTTCTGGTCCCCACTTGTGGCAGACTTTGGACGACCCGGCCTCAACTGTTCTGCTACACTGCCAGTGTCCTCAAATCGGGAAATAATATCAGTCATCGTCTTGCGAGTAGGAGGTATTGAGTCGAAATGACTTTTCCGCTGGCGTGAGACTTCGGCATAATTTCAGTATTTATAGTAAAGTTTTACAACACAGATTTTTTCAGAGATTGTCGTGGGGAATCCATGGTATAAACAGTATATATTTATAATAATCTGATATATTAAAACAGCGATAAACAATCACTGCGAAATATTACGTTAGAAGATATTGATTGACAAAGTGTGGGTAGTTACTTCTGAAACACACTGTATATATGTGTGTGTTTCTATACTTGATATTCACGCTCCGGTAGTTCTATTTTTTCCGCCCCCACCGAACAAATCCTCTCTATTCCACAGCGCCGGTCTACGGTGTGAGATCCCTGTGTTTCCTCGTCTTCGACGCCCCAAATTCGCTTGATCAGCGCCCTGGTAACTGATCTCTTTTCTTACCACCGAATCCTCGATTGGAATTGTGCGCGTTCCTGTGCAATCTACTCATTGAGGCATCTAACTAGACCAAGCGGGTCTCGACCTGACCAGTCATCCCGCTGTTATATGAGTTATCTTTCTGTTTAATAATGCACTACGAAAATCCGACATAAAATTTCGTCAGTTTGCACCAACCCAGTACTCGACCCCTGACATTAAATGCACCTATGGCGAGCACAACGATATACGACGGACCTCCGCTCGACCTTTCGCTAACCCGTCATAACCCGCTAAAGTGCCCCTAGTTCAGAATATCAACTAAAGGTGCATACAAAATACCCGAAAATTTATGCCTAACTCGAAAATACGCAGATCGCCCCTCATTGCGTTCGCCACGTCAAGACATCTCCAAATATACACGGCGGGTCTCCGTCTGTTGCCCCGTTAACCCGACACGGCCGACGAAAGCGCCCCACCACCATCGACACTCTCTCTATTTGTGGCGATTTTAGTGCCCCTCTAACCGCTGCCTTTCGGACGGGGAAACCATCCCTCGTTCGAATCGCCCTCTCAAGGCGAGTGCAACGATACCCGGTGGGCGTTGCTCTGCCCAACCGTTAGTGCGGGAAAGCCCGCTGAAACCCTATACATTTATATATGTCGGAACCCAAATGTGGGTCCCGACCCGCCATTACGTCCAACCCCTCGTGTTTGGTATCACTCGGCCCCGTTCTTCGTCCTGGGACAGAATTTCACCCCCAGCGCCTCAAAAATGTCAGGGGTTTCCTTTGTCCCGCTTCCCTTCCCGTGCCCTCTCTTTTCCCTCTCCGTGTCCTCGTTTTCTTTTCTTTTCTCTCTCTAACCGACTTCTTTGGTCGGTTGTGGCTGTCGTCGTGGCTGTTGTTGTTGTTCTGTGTGTTTCCGATGCGAACTTGAGCGACCTTTTTGTGGCTCAGGTGGCCTGCGTGTCTTGTGTGTATGTTCATGAGTATTTGCGTATATCTACATGTATATATATGTATATATATGGACTTATATATAGGAGGACATGACAAAAACAGGACGAACGAGGACAGTACATACAAAACGACGCTAAATTTATAAGTTTTACGGACGGATTAGACACGAATGACTAAGAAGGACGGGGGCGTGTTTAGAGCCCTGCCGTGAGTTTCTGAGGCCCCCGACTAGGGCCCCCTGACAGTTATGGGTACATGGGAGTATGATGCACTCCTAACCGCAAGATGGGTTCATTCCCGTTCGATCGGTTCCCCCTTTGGGACGTTTGGAGGCACCATGTCTCAACATCTTTGAAAGTGTCAGATAGGAATGTTTGACTTTATCTCACAAGCCAACATATAAACGTGCAATGTTTGCACGTTTGCCCATGAAATTGATAGCAAGATTTAGCCCCAGATGGACTGGTAGGAGGCTTACGTAGTTGATGGATGGGGGCCGCTAACTCGTCGAGCAATAGAAATTTAGCCTTAAATCGACGTGTTAGCCAACAAAATTTGACGAATGAGGACATGAAGACAAGATTGACCTGAAATAAGAATAAATTCTTAGCTTATCCCGACTGTTCCCATACATAGGACGACTCAGTGATTTCGAATTTGACAGGTGATACAATCACTTTCGTGGGACAGTTGGGGAAATAACGGACGATTTAAGTAAGGTAAATGGTTTAAAGTTTTGAGTGATGGATCTTGGGTAAGTTTTCTGACACCAATTTGAAAATGACAGTGGGATAGGGTTCAAAATTTCGTTAGAATTTGGGTTAAATTCGCAGATGTTCGACCTCCGACTATTCGGAGGGTTCAAATGTGATGTCGGCGATTTCGATTGAAGCCGACTCTCTCTAACGGGGATCCAGGGTTTACGATACCTGTCAAAAATAAAATTTGGGGAATTTTCCAATTGGGCGTCCGGGGTTGAACTCGAAAAAGTAGGCGTCAAGAAGTCGTCCGCGATTGGATGGCGACGAAATCGCCATCCTACAATATTGGCGAAAATTTTGAGGCGACGACTACCGCGTCGACTCTTGGAATCAGTTCGACTTCAGCAGCGCGGAGTTCGGTCGACTTTACTGACCGGCTCCAACGCATTTCTTTTACAATTGTTTCGAGTTTTCTTTTGTGCTTTCTAATGCTTTTTCCCGTTTGGCTTTTGCGATCGGATTCGATGTTCGGAGGACCCGCTTAGACCATTTCGGTCTCGCGGAAGAGGACTAGCAGTTGCAGTCCCGGATCGAATGTTGTAAGTCAGGAGGAGAACCGAGAGCTTGGGGGTTTATTTTCCCCAGTGGTAACAGTGGCAGACCATTCGTCGAAAATTTTGTTTAACTTTAGCAAAGTCCTTTCTCCGTAGGATAACGTGACATCGATCTGTAGGCGGCCCGCCTTCTCCCGCCGACTTGCTAAGTTTTTTCGAACCCTTTGACCAACCTCCTTACGTCGAGTTCCGTTTTTGGGCGTTTTCGGAGATTACACGGCATAGCGATAGAGCCTAGGACGATCAGCAGAAGTCCGTCCGATTCCCCGCGGTCTTAGGTAGGACAAATCAAAATGGACGCCTCTCGTCCATGTTTTACATGACTTGCCACTCTTGAGTTAGGGTTGTCGAATTTTTCTTGAGTTGACCACGGTAAAATTTTCCGATGTGTATGAGTTGCGACAGTAGGGACTTGTTTCATTGTTTCAACTATGGTTTACAAATTTACAGTTAGTGGACCGTTCGACGCTCATGCCGCTGTTTGAGTTCGAACCGACGTCGCAGTTAGGAACACAGGACTAGTCTCCGCTGGGCTTTAGGAAGCCCCAAAATTTCACTTATTCAAATGAGTTAAGAAAATTTGGGGAATGTAAAAAAAAGACTAAACAAATTCTAAGTATCAGCAAAAGAGCTTAAGCTGTTTGCTTTCTGACAGGAACGATTTCTGCGTACTTCCGTAGTGGAATTGTTTTGCTTTCATTTAGTGCCAGTGTCTTGGTAGATCCTCAATTAAGCATGGTATCAAAGTCCGACCCGATCGCCCGAGCCCTTGACAGCCCCCAGGATATCGCTTGCTAGTAACTTATTACAGGTACGGCGTTATAATATTTACCTCCGGAGTCATTTCGATTAAACTATTAAAGATACCCAGGTTCGCAATAACACGCACACGTGGTCTAGGCCTGGTAGTGGCACAGAGGAAATCACTTTCCACTAAAACGAACTGACGGCATGGTCAGATGCCCTTCCCGGTTGCAGTTAGCTCTTTAAAAGTACGTTACGGTACCCCCACGTTCAAAACGTCCACGCCCCCTCCCTCTATGGGACAGCGACGCTCGACCGTCAAACTGTCAGAACAATGATATTGGTCGCATAGAAGATTGCCTAAGACGGCATTTGCTCGTGCCCCCAGCTATTTAGGTCGCCGAAACAATGACTAGGGGCTGCCCTTCAAAGTAAGCGCAGCTGTGTGTCCAGCTAGTATAATGTAGTTCAACTGTCGCCCCACCACTAAAATCAACCCCACCGTCATACGCCAAATATTCACGGATGTTAAGGACCAGGGACAATCGAGCTCCCGCTTGGACTACTGGACACTCTGAGACTAAAGCAGTTCGCAACTAGCGCAAAACTTGTATTAAGGGCGAAACGTTGTGAGAGACCCGATAGGGATGTTAGGCAAGATTTACAGGATCAGGAATGCACACCGGACGGAGTTTTTGTACATCTGATTGTCATATGATTACCTCTCTGGTAGTACAATGATCGTTAGCATTCGCCCGCTTGCAGTATCAGTAATTGTTTGTCCATAACCGTGTAATGTCTTGTACCATAGTTGGTCTGAGTAATATAACCATGCCTTAACCTGCGCTGTACATCCATGTTTATACTCGTACCCCGATTCATGCCCCTTCTCTATTGAAATCATTCGGTAACATTGGTGACAGCATTCGTGCGCCGTTCGTGTTGGCTGTACTGAGGTTGTTCTAAAACGAATCCATTCGCTTTTCCGCGCAGTCCTCTAAATGCGTATAACGCCGCGCGTTATCGAGAGCAAATTTTGACGCACACCTGAACGCATATCCCGAGCTATAGCTGACTTAGTTAACGTTCCACGTTGGACGCCTCGTGTATAGATTTGGTCCGGTGTCCCCGGGAACGCATTCGCTCACTCTGCCTCGCTCCCCAAGTGGAAATAGACAAGAGAATGAATGGGTACGACTGTTGCAACGTGTTTTTTGTATGACGCTCTGACTGCCCGTATCTGACCTGTATTGTATATAACTTCAAATAAAATATTGAAAATCATTCCATGTGTCCAGCGTTGTTCATATCCAAGCGTAATAAGTACGTCTGATTGGACTGGCCGATCCGTCATGCCACGGCTTGCGGATGAGAATACCCCAAGCCCTGACACATGCGGTTCGCCCTCGGGATTCGCATGCAGGAGTAACGAAACCATAGCGAGAGTGGTCCACCAGAGTTGTTTACCGAGCTCATTAGTGATGCCACTATATTCAAACATAATACCAAAATTTATTAGGAAAACTTTAGCAACTCAAATATAATACAAAATTTAATAGGAAAACTTTATCACTGTTATCACTGTATCTGAATGCCATTAAGTTTTGTCAAGTTACCAATTAGGTGATCCGAGGTGATAATTAGTAGATAAGCATAGGGAATATCGGTTTGACATTATGACTTGTGAGCAGGTTTCGGTGTCAACCTCCCTGGAGGACCTCAGCAATCATACCGAAATACTAGACGCGTGCGAAACCAATCGGGCGGATTCCGAACACACCTCGTGAAGCGCGCCTGCGGCCTGCTAAGCTCCATAGCTTCTTGGGTCTGACCAAGCAAGTGGCTAAATCGTAAATTTATGGTCCGTCCTTGAGGTTATGATAGCCCGGGTGGTACGGGCATGGTGGTAGGAAGTTGCACCATGCAGCTGCTTCCCGTTATTACATAACAACCAATTCGCGTGTTATTATTCGTACCAATATTATTCGCGTTTTGTTTGACAGGAAACTTGATATGATTGAAATTTTTGCAGCGGTGCACATGGCTGCATAAGGGTGATATATACACTGAGAGAAAGCCTGTCCTGGAATCAAATAAATGGATGCTAATTATTTCGATGATGCGGCTGCT
>JASANE010015957.1:0-20821 GCA_030248225.1 Trileptium ribeirensis
AGTTATGGCTCAGATGGATTTCCTCAATTCCTTATTTGTAATACTGCGTCTAGTGTGAGCATCCCCCTAGCAATGATTTTCAGGAAATCCATTAATACTGGAATTTTTCCCAGTTTATGGAAAATTGCAAGAATAATTCCTGTTTTTAAAAAAGGCAAAAAATGCCTAACTTCGAACTATCGTCCAATCAGTCAACTTTGTGGTTTCAGTAAGGCGTTAGAATCCATTATTAAAAAGGAACTTGTTCAGCATATGGTCAATATTGGTTTCTTTGATTGTTTCCAATTTGGGTTTACCAAAGGGAGGTCTACTCTTATTAATCTCATTATTACTACTGATGATTGGACCAAGTCGATTGATTCTGGTCAGTTTGTTGATGTTCTGTACTTGGATTTTGCAAAAGCGTTTGATACTGTATGTCATAGTAAGCTGATTCAAACGTTACATAACATTGGTATATGTGGTGCCTTGTTAAAATTGATCGGATATGATTTGTCTGACCGCTTTCAATATGTTGAGCTTAATGGTCACTGTTCTGAATCACTTGAAGTTTTCTCAGGTGTTCCCCAAGGGAGTTTGTTAGGACCAATATTATTTCTCATTTATATTCGTAGCATTTCAGAATCTATAAGCTTTTCTCAACTTATGTTATTTGCCGATGATGCAAAAATTTATCTTAAGTTTCGAGATAGCTCAGAATCTTCTTTATTACAATATGATCTAGATTCAATTAGTGATTGGTCTAATAAAATGCAGTTAAAACTAGCAATTGAAAAATGCACTGTTTACACCTGGGTCATAATAATCCTGGAATTGATTACTTTTTAAATGGTCATAAGTTAATTGATTCACAATCAATTTGTGACTTAGGCACTGTGATTGAAGCTGATCTTAAGTTTTCGTCTCATATCGATAATATTGTATGCACGTGTATACGGTTAACCTATAATATTCACTCGAATTTTCAATGTAAAACTGCAGCTTTTCTTGTTAAAATATTTTGTATTTATGTTCGACCTATTTTGGAGTATTGTAGTGAGGTGTGGAACCCATACCTAATTGGCCAAATAAATCGCCTAGAACGGGTTCAACGGTTGTTTACTAGGCTTATTCCAGGTTTCAAACATTTAACCTATGAGGAAAGACTACATCGATTAAACTTAAAAACGCTTGAATATCGTCGATTATTCAAAGACCTTGTCCTGGTATTTAAAATTTTAAACAAGATTGTAGATATTAGTGATGTGGAGTTATTTCAGTTGGTAACTAGTGACAAAACCAGATCTAATTCTCGTAAATTATTTGTCGAATACAGTAGGTTAGACATTAGAAAATATTCTTTTGCTAACCGGAATTCGCTACGTAAATATATAGTTACGTCACCATCTTTACAAATTTTTAAACTCCGTTTAGCTCGCTATGATTTGACTCACTTTCTTATGGTAGGGCATAAGTAGCCATGTTGGCCCGGCTCTACCGCACCGACAACAATATAATTCTATGTTATAATGTTATTTGTTATAATCGATTACCTATGTGTTGCTGGTGAAACAATAAATACAATACAATGGTATCATCAAACACGAGCTAACATGTGAGTGCAGGGAAGTGTCATACTCTTCCCTAATGCACTCTTGGTAGTAGTAATTTAACATTACACTTTGGTATGTAAAATTAAAACTAAACTGCGACGTCGTTTAAGCGGAAAACAATAAATTCACTATAATCTTTTGTAGATTGCCGTTTGACTTGTATGATTCCAATAGAATTAAGTATCAAAGTCCAATATAACACTTTAGAAGTCCGATTTTATTGCTATCTTTAAGAATAGATATCTTGTAATTACTATTTTGCATTACAGGAAAAGTCATTTAAGTTAAAACAAATTCATGAAACACATTATTTTACATACTGAACAGTAAACATAAAGCGCCATATCCGCCAAGCGTGCAATCTGTAGTGAAATTCTTAAAATTATCAGCAAACGTTTCACGTCATTTTATCCTATATTCGAGTTTGACAATCTTACAAAATCGGAGCTTTCCCTTTAGAATAACCCCGGGCCGAAGATTAATTTTGAAAATTTAACAATAATTTAAGCACTTTTGGATTCAGCTCTACCATCTGGTTCAGAAAATTATATCGACATGCTTTAAGACAATTTTTTTCCGATTTTTTTGGGTTTTCAATTCGAAAGTTCAAAAGCAGTTATTGCCATTTACGTTAAATCCTTAAGGCTAAGCTTAAGCCTTAGCCTAAGCCTAATGCGTTAACCCGTAAATGCGCTGATTTACCACCACTCGACTATGGTGGTCAAGGCGATTCTGATGATATATATACAATTACAGTTTAGCGAGAAATTTTTTTTGAAAATTTTGGGTTCCAAGGCAAAGCGCGGCAAAGACCATTAGAAACAAAAAATCGAAAAAAGTGTCTTAAAACAGGTGGAAATAAATATTTTCTGAACTAGCTAAATATGCTGACTCGAATGGCACCAAAATTATCTTAGTATCTTCAAAATTTACCTATTTCGGCCTGGGGCTAAAGGAAAAACCCCAAAACGTCCGACTTAGTACACTTGTCTTCCGCTCGCAAAAACCAAGCCTCCATCCAGTGGCGTCACCTGAAAATTTCAACTGTGGAGCATCCACTCAATGTGGGAGTCAACCCAAGATAGTAATGTTGCGATATCATGTTGAAAAAAAATTGTTGCAGTTGTAAACTGGGGTGCACCCAATATCAAACTGGGGGTAGGGTGTGGCCCCTGTGGCGACGTCCATGCTTCTATCACTTTGCATTAACTAACCTTTAAGGAATAGACATTAAACAAAGTATTTTCAATAACTAAACAACGTTAATGTGTATATAATTCGTTTGGCTTAACAATTACATAAAACCTGAGAATCTGTCAACTTTTGGGCAGGTCCAACCTTGTATTTCCCCTCCCCAAGACATCACACTTCCCTAGTTTCAACTTCAACCTTAAAATTAACATGAATTAATTTTCCTTCCCTGGGGAGACATTGACTCTCCCAAAGGGGCAGCTCCTATAACCTCTTTGGTCGGCACATTTTCTACTATTCTGGGCATGTTGATTCATAATTTTCTTTATTTGGGTTATATGGTTCCTATATTTCAAAATACTAATTTGAAACTAAACTCTAATAATACTCAATATTTTCAACCAAATGCCAAGATTAATTCCATTTTTAAAACTTTCCCAAAAGAGGGTGGTGGTTATGCTTCCCGAGTGGAATGGCACGCGGCCGCACCTTGGGTAACCACCCCATTTTATTCCTATTTCGGGGACTATTATTTCCTAAATACGGGTCGGAATTTACAAATTTATAAATTCCCTTACTTTTGGTTTAAATAACACATTTCTCTCTGATTTATTATTTATTTCTCCCGGTGGGGTGTATCATATATCGTCCTTGGTAGGCTAACACCCATCCTCACCTGGGTGAACCCCTTACATACCTCTATTTGGTGATACATTACTCCTATACCCCGACACAATACTCCATTTCATCCAAAATTCAACTTTTCACTTTATTAACAAAATTATAAATATATTAGGGTTTTATTCGAGCAGAAATAAATTCTCTCTTAAAACGGGACCATATTTCATCTTTTCCCTGGACTAAGGGCACCCTAACTATCTCATAATTCTATTTTCTTAACCTTTGGTGTCTCCTAATTCCTATCATTTTTCCCCAAATTCGAATACTTTGATATTTAACTTTTTCTGACCTTATATGCTTTTTTGAACCTCTAAGCTATCCACTGGGGTCCTAACTACCTATTCCTACCCGATAATCTACTCCACCCTTAGGGAACACCCTTAAATTACCATCATTTCTATCCTACAAATCCACAAAATTTCTTAAAATTTTGGAAATAATATTATTATTAAATAGAGAATATTATTACTAAATAAATTCCTTTAACGACGATTTTACTGTTGTGTAGAGACTGGCTTGGCGAAGGAATATGGCAGTCGTCGACATATAGTGTGTGTGATAGTACGACATACGTTGTTACATGTTTAACTTCATAATATGTTTTTGTCTTGGTTTTTCTCTAGGTTTTGAATTTCTTGTATTTTTGGTATATAATTAATGATTACGTTATTACTATTTTATTATCTTATTATAATGTTAATATGATTATTTTATTACAACCTCTTGTTATCCATTTTTGGTCTCTGATTTTGGTACTTGTGAAGTTTAGTTTTCCTGAAAACTTTCATGGTTTTAAGACACTTCAAAATAGGGCACCCTTGTAGGTACATGGTTATTTGTTTCCATGCTAGTATAGGTACATATACGTGTAAAATTTTACAGTGACAATACAGGAGCTGTTCCTGTATTTTCTGGATCCTGCCGAGGAGGCGGGATTACTAGGCATAGTAAGTCCTAGTATGGGATAAGGCAGACCAGAAAAAGGGCAGCCCATCCCCTAAATGGGAACCTCTGGGTGGGGTTGGTCTTTCTCCCTTTCCGGCACCTTTTTACCACCCGTTGGTACCAGGCCGTCTTTCATGGGCTGCTCTATCGTCGAAGGCTGCAGTGTTGCAAGTATGCTCTTGGGTGGGACATAATTAGCGGAATTATGTCTTAGCGCAAGCCTCGCCTAGGGGTTACCCAGCATGCAGGCCGGGGAAATTTTACGCTTAGGGGGCTTGGCAGTTATGGGCCAACACCCACGTTCTATTCAGGGGCATCCTGTGTCACTTGTCCTGTTCACACTAACACATAAAACTTTGTTCGATTTTTCAGGTTTTTGCGATTCACGAACATTTGATTCTCTTGGCTACTACGACATGGTATTTATATACCTGTTATTGCGCGCTCAAAGTTAATTCTTTTGTCTCAAAAATCTATAAAAAATATAAAAATTGTTTTAAGTTTTAAAACTATCTTGTGTCTTAGGCTAGTCCTAATGCCATGCCAATGCTTTGGTAATGGGTAACTACTGCATTTCTAGTGCATAAGGCTAGATGTTGTTAAGTTTTTATTTTGTTTTGTACGAATAATTTTGTAATACTAACATTGTTACACATTTTGTTCACAAATTTTCAATTTAACAATAGGCATTAAAATTCTTTCAACGGGACTCGTGTTGAACCGATCCGAGCGTATTCTTAGGTACTTTGCTGTTTTATACATTCACCTAACAGTGCGGGTCACCTATCAAGGTACACGTGTTCTCTCTTACGCTCGCAGCGACCCACCCCTAAGGTTCTTAGCTGTACAAGTGCTGTGCACCCACAAAACCCCATTATTTTATCCTTAGGGCTGGCGCCGTGGCGCGTACATGTTACTAGGATTATACTGCTATTGCCTTACTTGCTCTTTTATTTCAGGCGACTTGTATATAGCAATAGTTTTAGAGTCCTGATGCAATTTTTCTGCATTCCTTACGAGTATTACACCCGACACAGGTAGTACATTTTATTCCTTGGTTAATACTCAAGTGGTATTAAGACACTCCAGAGTGTATCATTATGCAACGTATAAACTTTGGACCTGATGGTTACAAATGCTTCCTTTAGCTCCATACCCTGTCTTAACTCGGGCCGCATTGCTGAGTTAAGCCAGAGCTTGGACGCCTTCAGAGCTAATGCAGCTCACTCCTACTTTAATACTGACAAACTATGAAATAAAACCTAAAAGTAAATGCAAGATTTTTTAGTTATTTCTCTTTCAAAATTTATACGGAAATTACAATTAACAAATACTATTGATCGTTACTCGAACATCCTTTGCTAATGAGATTTCTCAAGAAATATTTTGCTATTGAAAATACCAATTTCATTCGTTAACATTACTCGATGTCAATCTAAATTCAGCTGTTCACGGGCCTACTCGGGCGCACCGTGACAGTATTAAGTTTTGTCAGAGACTACAATCAAAAGTTTCTAAAGAGCTCTAGATTAAATCCTGCGCAAGCCTACACGGGCACAGCAGATAACGGAAAAGCTTTGTATAAAATCTTCCAACAAATTATCAAAATACTACAGACTCGCCATTCGAGCTCGCTGTAGTTTAGAGATAACTTTTCATTCCTTAAAACCATATATGGATAACTGTATATTTTTAGAATTCAAATCTTATATAACGCTTTAACTTTCCATCAAAATTTACTTTTTATAAAATCTATTTCTTTCTTAACTTAATACCACGGCTCGTTATGCGAACTTGCCACGGTATACTTAAGCGTGGATGGCACAATTACTCGAGCTTGCCAACGCTGACCAAAATTACTTAAATTCAGTTTCAAATTTAACCGAACCAATCTTTAGGCTTTTATAATACCAAAATTCATTACCCAAGGCTCGTCCCTTGGACTCGCCGGAATGTAACTATTGGTAGCACAGATACTCGAGTTCGCTATCTAACTTTTACCTTACACAAAATAAATTACTCCAAATTCGCTATGGCTGAGAGGTGCCGGGTGCACAAAATCAAGCCAAACTAAATTTTAAACTTTTATTTCACGTAAACTTGCTCGCTCCTGGTTTTTCTAATCCTTTCACACCCCAAAGGGTTTTATTAAAATAGTACATAAGCTACAACTAATATTCCACTTAAATCACTCAGGCAATTGTTTAACTCAATTTATTTTAGGAACGGTTATATGATCCAGATACAGCCTTGATACCCCTGCCCGGGACAATGACATGTCTACCACTGGGAACTCGCGCAACTTTCCTTCCGTGACAAAGGGTATCTCCGACCGCTGGTAGACCGGTCCATCCCCTGGTGGCTTCCTTTCCCTTATTCTTGATTTTACTTATATTTTGGAATGATTTTCAACCTCGTTCTACTTTCACCCCCTTCCCTTTGGCCACCATTGGAGATGTCGGCTACGTTCTGGTAAGAAACGTGCCGCGGAGAAGGCCGATAAGCTCACAGAATCTACCAACAAAGCTGTGGCTTAGTAAAAATTACTAAGAAGCATCAAACGTTTCTTAGCACTATTAATAGCGTCACGACAGAGCTATTGTTGTGTGTCGATTCGTTTGGCTTAACAATTACATAAAACCAGAGAATCTGCCAACAAAACTGACGCTTAGTAAAAATTATTAAGTAAGAAGCATCAAACGTTTCTTAGCACTATTAATAGCGTCACGACAGAGCTAGAAAATATATAATTGTTGTGTGTCGAATAATAATCTAAGCTATGTTGTTTTGATTCCATTTGGCGTGTGACAATGGCTATCTCATGGACAGAAGTAAACTTTTTGCGAATTGAACAAACAGCATGCGTTCCAGTACAGAACGTAATGGCTCGATAAGACAGTATTATGATTCAAGTTTTTGCGTTCAGCATGTGATAACAAGAGTTTATGATGTCTTCTTGAGAAGAGCATGATGCATATCGACATCACTATATACGTGCCGCTTATGAGGCTTATACTGCTCTGCAGTTTTTCCAGCGGAGGTTGGGTTGAGACATAAATCATTTTAAGACGACACCACCCGGACCACAGGGGGGTGAGGACAAATTCTTACCGACAATATTATCATGATACATACCCAAAACGTAGGGAAGGGGCAAAATAGGGCGGTCATATACATATAGTGATGGCGAGAAGTATCATACACTTCTCAAGAAACCATCATAAAGTTTTGGTAATAATAAGTAGAACAATTATTGTCAGAACGATCCTTTTGCCAATCTTCCCTAGTTTATGAAATCATCCAAATGTTTACAATGATTTTTGAAGCCTATATCGGAACTAATAATGATGCCAAAGAGATGAAAACAAGCCTTGGCGTTAGGGGTTCAACCACCCATTGAGCGAGATTTGGTATACATGTAGGTATGTATGGCAGAGTGGCTCAGTTATTTCATTTCATGAGTATAAACGAGTGTCATATTCTTCTACAAGATTTTTTGAATCATGTCAAGTTTTCCATAGTGTATCAGGTCAAGTTTACTCCTCGAATAATAGTATGTTTGTCTATATAAGGCTAAGGCGAAACGTAACCCTAAGCCTAAGCTTAGCCTGGTCTCACAATAAATTAAACTTTCAATTTTTGTCCTATCTCCTGAATACTGCCCTCCCCTTAGTTATAGAAGGGAAATCTTGACACGATCCGATTGTTATAAAGAGCCCTTGGTATTATAATGCATTAATTCATCGAACTTCTGAAGGGAAGTCTAACACATAGCCACTGGCGGATCCAGGTATCCTGGGGGTCCGCATTCATCGCTTCAACCAGCTGCTTTTTGGCGGAGATGGTGCTAGGGGTGCGCGTGAGCAGTGGCGCAGAGCGCTGTTCGAAAGTGGGCCACTCAAAATGGGCGTAAGGGAAAATTGCGGACAGCATAAGGAAAAATCCTACATATTTTTATCGATTTCTACCGAAAAGTGTAAGGGGGCGCACCGCAGTTTTTCCACTCCGTCTTGGTGCGCCCCTGTTACTTATTAATTTTTTCTGTAATAAAGATATATAATATATAATATTTATAATATCCTGTGATTTTGACCCTAGAATATTTATACCGATGGACCTTGACCCTTTATTTGTATATACCTAATTTTTAAGTGTTTCGCTTTGGGAACCAACTACTAAAACATGAGACATACAAAAAATAAAGGTGAGAAACAAGACTGTAATGCAAGAGTAAACTTATGATGCGCTCCCAACCAGCCTCTTTTGACACCATGTACAAAACGGAGAGAACAAAAGTCGGATTTGTTGACATTTTTTGTTCCATAACGCCATTAGCGAATGCAATTCGGCCCCTGTACTTTAACACCAATGTGTGCGCGAACATTTTCACATTATAATGTGTGAAATATGAAACTGACTATTTTCTGTTGTTTAGTGCAAAAATGAAATTTGTGTTCAGTGAACAGCAGTGAAAAGAAATACAAAAACTTCACAATAAATGGGGGACCTCACTGCAGAGGTCCCCGCCCCTGCGATAACTGGGGGGACCGGTCCCCCCGTCCCCCCCCGTGTAGTGCACCGCTGCGCGTGCGCGCCCCTATTCTTTTTTGACCTTGACAAAATTGGGGTCTTTTTGGTTATCCCCGGTTTTCAGTTATTTTCTGAACCAGCGAGGCTAATATTATTATCGTTGTATCTTCAAAACTGACCAATTTCGGGCTGGGGGTGCTAACCAAAAAGTCTCCAAAATTCGTGAGTTCATCTCATACTTTTTTCGAGAATTTTCTAAAGGAAATACACTGCCCTATCGGCGGTTATTTTAAGTTTTACAAAAATTTTAAGGTAGCAAAGATGCCTTCTCAAAAGCTACATCTGCGCCGACCAAGCCTCACAGAAGTGAAAAACGTCATCGCATCACGACAGTGGCAAAAAAATCTGGATCTGTGACACGCTACCCCCTAAGAAGTGACCGGAAAGCGCACTAACAGCGCCGCCGAACTGCTTCCCAAGTAAGATAACGAAATTAAAATATTTTGAAATGTAAAATTATTGTAGTTTACATTGTGAGCGTGTCTTAAGACACGAACTTCTTGTAACACCTATAGGCTGCATTGACAAACTTGCCAAAAACTAGTTTCCTAGAGGTGCGGTGTTGCATTGCAGCGAGCAGTTGCTATCATTGAGTAAGTGGCGAAAATTTTTGCTTAGACCCCGGGCACCGCATACCCTCGCTACGCCACTGAAAAACTCGCCCCATTTATGCAAAAAACGAAAAGAATTGTTACCTTCAGAGCTCTGAAAACTTCCGATAAACCAAAATTCCTATGTAAGTAAATACACACATATAACGAGGTAAACGGCTTCCATTTATATAAACATCAACTCAGTACAGAAAGACAAATACCCTGCACCAAACGATCTATCTGACAATAATATACCAGACTCGTCGCAAGAACATTTTAGCTGGATATGGGGAGGGGGTAGCAACCATATATTGGGACGGTAGAATCGTAACATCAATTTGATGATTACAAATTGTGGGGCGCAACACTGCCAGCAAGCGACTCAAATAACGGGGAAAGGAGCACGTGTACTTCCAGAAAACTGCCAAGTTGGTCAACGATGTACCTATATATAGAAATATCTCACCGGGACAGGCCAGACAGATTGTCTCTTCCGGAAAAATGTCAAGTTGGTCAAGCGTGAGTGTGTATATTTTAAACGTGTGCACACATACCGGCCCATACCGTATAACGGCTCAAAATTCGTCCTCCCCTGCCCAGGAGTTTGCCATCAATACGCTCATACTCAGTGCCCATGCCTGGGCCTGCCTCTTCAAGGTCGGCGCTAGTCTGTTAGTGTCCCCTCCGCAATATGTAGTCCCCAAACGATGGTATGACTGTACCGCTCTAAACTATAGTGTGAGTAACCCCTAATGCCTGGCCCACCCCGTGACGATGCCCATCATCTAGTCAAGGGCGCAGATACGATTTGAAAATTGGCAGTACAGCTTCGTAGGACAGCTCTGGACAAAATATGTATAATGTAAAAAAGTGAAAACAAAATTCCAAAATATATATTATTGGGTGTAGATACCGACATATACTTATACCGAATGGGTTTTTATTGTATAAATAGAGCTCTTGAAAATGGTTTTAGCTCTTGCCTTATTAAAAGATTATATTTTGGACAGTGGGAGGGAGACTGTCCCCCCACATCAAAAAAGTGGGGGTGACCAGTCCCCCTGCCCCCCTCTTATCTGCGCCCATGTCCATGGTATATACTTCACTGTGTGAAAGAAATTTTGTTGAAACTAAGGCCAAAGTAACCCTTATGGACGGAAATAAAATCCAAACCATGCCGTTCTCGATATACTAAGCCTAAACCTTAGTCTTAGCGTAAGCTAAGGACCTTGTATGAGACACACACTAAGCCTAAGCCTAAGTCGGGGGTTACTTGGGCCGAAAGTAATTCAAACCCTAGTCCGATCCAAGTATAATTGAAAAAATTCAGAAATGTGAGTGAATGTCTGAGGGTAACCGGCTGGAAATTTGAAATTATTAAACTCGTAACTAGGTGATTTTATGCGCCAACAAATAAATTTGTGAGTACCGCCCCCCAAAATTGGGCGTCCTAATGCCGGCTGTGTGCCTATGTAAAACACCTAAACTGCATCCAAGTTTAAAGCTTCTGATATTTTACTTGTAGTCATGATCTGTATATACAACAAACAAATGAATAACTAACTATTATGTCTATTTTTTTCTAAACTATGTATGATTAAAAAGTTATATTCGTTTGTCATATAAATATATGATACACATTATACTGAAAATATAGAATAGTATTGTAGTGTGCAAGACCATCCCGAAACTAGAAATGGCGGTGATTCGATTCAGTAAAATAGTATATAAAAAACTCTGTATCTGATTGAAATACTATTTTTAGTTAAATTGTTTTCCAAAAAGGCAATTGCTTTGCGTTTTACTTTACAGTATTGGCTCTGTAAAAATGTTCGATATGCGTGATTTTTACCGATTATGTCGATTTAAGCCAGCGATGAATCAAACTGCTCAAAAGTGTGGAGAACATTCATATCAAACGTCGTGGGTGTTCTCCCTAGGCCCAAATTATTACTCCGGCCCTCTCTTGCTGTAAAAATTGGGGGACCATCCCTAACCCACCGCCCGTTATTGTTGCGTCCCCGATTTCAGCTATGGTGGGACAATATTCTTGTATTCCCACAGAATATCGTAATGGCACCTACTAGGAGGCATCCACAGGTTAACGGTGTAGTGAAGGGGTGGATAAATAGAGGATCGTGCCATCACACCGCTACCGCCATCCATGCCCTCATTGCCAGTCCCACCGGCTGATTACCATAGCATAATCGTAGGTGCCAAATAATTGGAAAACGTTATAGATCAATGGCACATTTCCTTACCTTCGAGCTTTCGTATTCCGTTTATGCTCTTAACAACATTTTTTCCTTGTATGAAAACGTGAAAATTTTTTACCAGGCCCCTCCGGTAGCAAAATTCTGGGAGCAGCGTGTTATAAAAATATCTCTAATGGAGTTTTTGTCGAGCTAAGTAGAAAAATAATTCCTGCAGTACCTTCAAAACTGACCATTTTAGGGCTAGGTGAAGGCTAACCGAAACGACTCAAGCGATTTCCCTTAACTTGTGCGGCAAGAACTGTACCAAATCCATGATTTAGCGTGAGCATTGAACAATAAAATCCTGCTGCTGATGTTACAACATCGTAAATCACATCATTTCATTCAAACAATATGCATAAGACAAATAAACACTCGACAGATTCTTATATATATATATATATATTGTTATGTATGTATAAATATTTATACAAAACACAATAACAGTGAAGAAATCTTCATTGATCAATACATTTTGTTTCATAGCAGTAATACAGTAATTCATTTTATTGACAACTAACTACCATTGTTACGAGTTAACTGAGGAAGAATTTATTGCAACAGAGAACAGAGTGTAATTGCAGAGTTTAAGCACGTATTGGCATTGGGTATCTGTTTTGCTCGACGTTTTCGAAAATATCTGGATATGCTATGAACGAATAAAAAGCAAGCTATAAATATATCCACGTCGTTACATCTATATAGGCCAAATGTTGGTTATGTTTTTAACTTAATTGCCTTTTATGCTATAAAACACAAGGTTTCATCATAACATTTAATTACTGCTGCTAAAGCATAAATAATTAAAAGTGCGATCATAAATTTAAACATTTAGCCCAAAATCTGAACTTAAAATTTAATCAAATTTTGATCAAAACATAAAAGCATATTCTTGACATATTTGCTGGATTTCAATACATACAATGCATACATATATAATAGTTGCTGACGCTGTGAGGTTTCAGGGGGTAGCCGAGGTCGGCGGAGGGGTCATCTTAGGGGGTGTTGCGGAGTATTACTTTCATTTTTTCGAATTTTACCCCCATTTTGCCAATTTTCAACCTTTTTTTTGCTTTTTGACAATGTTCGAGTTTTCCAACCCGTCTTTGGCGCACAACTGATGGGGTGCGACGCACCGAGGGAGTGGAGTAGGGGTAGGGTGGTACCCTCATTGGGAGTAGACCACGGCTTCAGGGTGTCTGAGGCCTCCGACGAAGCAGCCCCATGAACTCCTGGTTCCGAATGTATGATATATAATATATTTTAATCAACTTCCCTAATCTTGACAAGTACTAACCTCGTTATTCACAAAGTTGAGCCTAATCCAAAGTTGAGCCTAATCCAAAGTTGAGCCTAATTTCAGTCTGAGTAATTCCAATGGTTTTAGTTTCAATAACGATAGGCGATTGGGATACGAGGTATCATCAAATCCGGCTTTGGCGAACAGCCTTCTGGTAAAGTATCTTTGAATAGTGTCAATTGTATCGATATCAGTAAGCAAACATGGTGACAAAACTTGGGAACAGTATTCCAGAGGCAAAACATTACATTTAGGTAAATAATTTATAGCTCCCATGTGTATGGCCAAAGCTAAAGCGAGTTAAGTGTACTTTGAAACTGATCACTAGCTTCAACACAGTTTTGTGGTAACTTTACATTTAATTATATATCGTTTGCAAATATTTTACAATGCATGATATTTATCGATGCTACTATATCATAACAATATTATCATATTAAAATAAAAACCACCACATAGCCAACGTTTTAGGTCATTTGCTCAGCATACGAAGCGTAATCGTAAACGCTTGGAATCAACTACCAATCATGGTAGTAAATAGATCATTAGTAGATGCCACCAGGCCAGATGATTTTAAGAGACTAATTGATGAAGTTGGTTTAACAAAATTCTTAAAATTTATTCGACACCTCTAATCAGAACTTAAGAGGACTTACCCCTTATTCTGATTTAATTCGTTTATTCACTGGTTTATTGCCATGTATACTATAAATTAATGATATATTTATATTGCTTGTATATAAGGCTGGCAGAAGCTGTTGCAGTCCGGCTATTCCTTAATCGATTGGCTCGCAATTATGGACTTAACTCCGGTTGTAAATCTGTTCGAGATGTAACATCAAACGACAGGTAACAAACGATTTACTACTATTAATATACAATAAAAATAATGCATGATGCACCTGAAAATTAAAAACAATCTTTTACTTGTTATGTCATAAATCACTGATTTGAAGGCAAATTATGTGGATTTATTATATATCGTGGCAGACATTAAAAACATCTAATTGCTTTTATATGGATATTCTACAAAAATTTTGCAGATATCGTAATTACTCAATATTATTGTCATAAAAGCTTGATTTATTAATATTTTTGTTTCAGCTTACTTCGGCGACAACCTATGTACTCAAATTTTAATTATTTTCGCTAAGAGATTAATTTTGTCAGGCACGTAGCCAGTAAGGGGAGAGGGGCGACCTCCATTCCAGAAATTGTGTTAATCCCTCTACTCTATATAAATATGAAATATTTTTTCAGCGCCTGAAATCGGTTTACCCCTGCCCGGCTGAATTTGAGTTGCTTCCCCTAAAATAAAAGCCTGACAACGTGCCTGTTATCAAGTGCATGATATACAGGTGAATGTTAGGCTTGTTTATACATAAAATTCCGATTGAATTGTCCAATCACGATATCTACATTTTGAAGCTGGGCAAAATAAAGTGTAGTGTCTTCACTCTAAAGTATTACACATATCACTGAGTGGGACACTCCCGTTCGAAGTCATTCGATACAATTTGTTTGACGAAACACAAATAAGGAAACAAAATAAAATAAATAGAATCCTTCCCTGTATACACAGCTAAAAAAGTGAGCATACCAAGCACAAGGTCAAGGTGCGTCCCTGTATAATATAGCTTTTAAACCACACACAATTTAAAGTTGTCATTGTCGAACATGGACGTTTCGAATTTTATGAAGACATGATGCATTTTTGTGCAAAAAATAATAACCCAACAAACAAACTTTTATATTCCAACTAATAAGCTTAGATTTAACAACAGTATTAATAATAGGTGTGAAATCAAGAACAGTGCTAGTAAATCACACAATATTATTCCGATAGTAATAATGAGGCACCATGGAAATGTTGTTCTTCTACAATCTTTGATTTATATAAAAGTCGAGTCGGTAGCTTTCTATAATCAATACTACAGGTATTGATTAGCCTCAGTGAAATCTATATAATAATTCAAGTGTTTGTAGTTTCACATAGGACTCAAGGGGCTCTGTAGAGGTAGTACTTTTCATTCTGTGATGCGCAATATATAGTTTCGCCAGTCTCACTGGTACTCGCATCCATAGGGGAAGGAATATATGAAGGGGTTTCCCACACCCGCTAACCTAATAGCAAGGTCATCCCAGTTAAAATCTGCTGGTTGAAAGCCTGCCACACTGATCTGGTCGGATAGACAGGTACGAATCTCGATAAAAACACGCAAACAAGTCCCAGCAGGCTTGCCTTTCCAAAGGTGCGATGGCACCAACGAACTGGTATACCGGCAATGGCGTCGGCGGTGTTGGGCGAAAAATTTCGGACAGTGACCAAGGCCATATGCTTGAATGTGCGAAGTACTGCATCCAACGTTCCAGTGATACTGACATGTCTTGTTTCTATTTACCGTCTGGACTCCCTGTCAAGCGGAGCGTATGGATTCAGTGACGCACGACGCTGCGTCCACCTTAAAAATTTTCAGAGTGCGAAGGGATTGCGGATCGGTCTGACTTGGATCACGACTCTTCGGGCACGAAGTCGACTTCAACAAGACCTGTTTGACATAGGCTACCTCACATGAGGAATCAAATGCCGATTAATTATGGTTGAGTATAATATAGTCGGATTTTCGGTTTAATTTTCACTAAATTATTATGAGATCCCATCATTTGTACGGTGTAAAGTTTCCACCCTAGGGTATCATGTCAAGTTTTCTTCCTTGTATAATTGAGTATTGTTTTGTCTCTCCAAGCCTAAGACTAAGGGTAATCCTTACGTTAACGTTTAAACGATTAAACGTTACATTTTTGACCTATGGTACTCATGATAATATCTCTTATACTGAACAAAGACTTGACGTGGCCTCATTTTTTATATTATATTGTTTTATACATACTGAAGGTGTAAAGTTCCAGGGGGAGCAGCCAGTTCATCCGATAGGGATGACTTCGACAACAAAGAGGAGGCAGCCCGTCGGCGAGTGGGAGGTCATCGAGGGGACGCATTTAGGTTTACTCAATATGTGAACCAGAGGTATAAAATGTTTGCACAGAATTCTGCAAGAATCATTCAGTGCTTTAGGTTCGCTCTGTATGTGAACGTATGTATAAAAGTTTGTGTAACGATTATTCACAGCCTTTAGGTTTGCTAATTATGTGAACCGAAATATAGAAAAAAAAATTGTATATATAAAATTCGGCAAGAATCATTCACAGCCTTTACGTTTGCTCAATATGTGAACCGTATGTAGAAGTTTGTATAGAATTCGTTAAGGATTATGCACAGCCTTTAGGTTTACTAAATATGTGAACTGGATATACAAATGTTTTTACAGGATTCTGCAAGAATCTTTCCAGTATTTAGGTTCGCTCAGTATGTGAACCGGATTTAGAAATTTCTCTATCGATTGGGTAAATATTACAAAGGCACATAAGCGAACAACAAGCTATAAAACAGCTTGGGTTAATACTATATCATATCTATCGTATCTCAGGAAATAGGTAGGTTTCGGGTCGAGATATGTAAATGTTGCAGTTGTAATACTAGGATCACGCAAGAGTGATGACAGGTTATTCCGTGCAAGTGGTGCAACAGAGATGATCTGCTGCGCGAAACATCAACGGTAATATTGCGGCAGGCCGCTCAGCATTGGCGGCTGTGATAGTAACACGTATTGAATATCAGATGGTGCGCAAATAGAAATGGCGTTAAAGGAAATTAAATATTTATCTCTTATGAATTGTAATAAACCAAAAAAATATTTCCAGCACATTTCGCATTGGTTGGCGTAACAAAGTACCATCACGATCTATAATACGAATATGTTTTCAAACTGACAGCCACAGGCCATTGATGCTACAACGGTTGTTGACGATTCAGGAATTTACTTTAAATTAATGCTTAATTAACCATTACACATTGCTGTTGACGTTTTTGTTAACAATTCATAATATTTTTGGTGACACAATCAAATAATTTATATCTATTATGCTATAATATTCTGAAAACACCTCAGAAAACATTGTTTGACTGACTGATATTAAAATATACGTATTTACCATTTTAAATATATTATATCTCGCAATGATGGCCTTAACAGCTAATGCAAACCTCATTGCACGGCCTTTCCGGTAATCGGTTACTGTTTAATAAACTTGTTTTTCATATATATATATATATATATATATATATATATATATATATATATATATATATATATATATATATAGTCTCTAGTAATACTAAGTAGAGAGTGCACGAGTTTCTCGACGTTCGGACCTTATAATTGAACCATCAAAAACATGAAAAAATAAACCGTAAAAAATCTTTAAAACGATTCGACATCAATGAGCCGGTCGTTATAGTAAATTTCGGGATAGTAAGAATGGCATTTACAACGCGCCTTTTTCGCAAAAACGTTGCAAAGTTACAGGTATTCAAAAATATCAATCATCTCATGCATCAAGTTTGTAATATCGCACTGGCGAACAAGAAGCAAGTGAGTTTTCAGTTTTTGCTTAAATGCAGTCACGTTAAGAACTATGGTATCACGGTCGCGTAATATTTGCGGCATAATATTCCAAGCCGATGGGCCGAGGAACCAAAAGCTGTTGCTTCTACCGATGTCAATCCGAAGGATTTGTTCATTCGCCAAACTAGGCGAGGACGACGTATTAATTATTTAGGCGATCGGTCAACGAGTACTGTATATGTATGTCTTTTATACAAAATGTGTGTGTCAGATCGAACCTAAAAGTTGGAAACAACCTCTAATGAGATATCAGCGGTAAGCTTAGCTAGTTTCAGCATTCCTTTTTACTTAAAAGTTTCTGCTAAATCATCAAATGTTTATATCTGTTATACTTAACGCATTGTATGTAAATATGTGTATATAAACAATTTGTTTCAGTAAACCTGTTGCATTGTATTGTGTGTTTCTGTGTACTAAATAACATTTAATTTCTTTCTATTTATATTATTTAAAACACGGCACATACAGCGTGCTTACAGCGAAACTGTTTAGCATTGGCACAAATAAAAAAATCAAAATATAGACATTTGCACTATATCCACCAAAATTTTAGTATACATAATTTGGTCGGACAAAACGAACGTTCCGATAGGCTCAATTCCAATGAGGAGGCAGGGGCGCCACACCTGTGCTGACTCGTACTAAAATTGAGGTGGCTAACACTGTATTTACATATTTGAAGTGAAGTGAAAACTCTGGAATCAGATTTTTGGTTAAATATATACTTACATCATTCTTGCAAACCAATGTGTGTAGACTAGTTGTGTCTAAATTGAAAAAAACCCCACCAGCCAATATTTTCACCAAAAATATTTACAGCTACTCTAGTTGCGTAACAAAACAGGTATTGTGCCCTCAATGTTAATATCGGATTTGAGCTTGTTCCACTGTAACAGCGTTTTCCCTATAACTGCAATCACTATAAAGCGAGCTCCACTGCTTACTAGTCTTATGTCGTTATAACAGTGGAAAATTTTTCATTTCACCATGTATGTTATGTTCGATGTTGCAATCTACGAAACTATTAACTTCGTTATAGAATTTGTAGCCAATACGACAAATTGTTAAATAGTTTTTATATACAACGACAGTATAAAATAAATCGGGTGGATGGCAACATAAAAGTCTTTCCACAAAGAAAACAAGAGACGTGTACATTCGCTGAAGGAATTAAGTTGTCTTCTTCCCAAAAAGAGAAATGAAAAACCATAAGTATAATATAGTTTTTCAACAACGAGCGAAAACTATAAACGAACGCGATATCGATCTTCTCTGAAGTTAATAATAATAATGAAAATATTTACTAACGTCGTAATAAATAGTTGCTGCTGCTGCTGCTAGAAATATTTATTATTGCAGTTTAAATTTATTGTTAAAATATTTCAGTTAGCCCTTTACCGCCTGCAGTTGGTCGACAAGAATACCAACTGAGAAGAGTAATTTAACGGTGATGTGAAAGTTTACTTTTGGTTGACTGTGAGTATCATTAATGGGCTTAGCAATCAGGCTTATTTCTGGCCCGGGGAGGGGGAGTGAAGGCAAGCGCCCAAGGAATAATCTCAATATCACTAGCATTTCTGACATCCATTTATGTAGTCGGATTGATATGTATGAATGGGTTCGGCGAGGCCCAGACGTGCCTTGCATCCAGTGTTCAGAAGAAATGCAACTTAGGACGTAAAACGGTAAAATTTCCGTCTTAGTAAACAAACGGTTATGTAGATTTGATGATGGACTGACCGCGAGATAGGTAAAATGTAAGCACAGATTTGAGTGCCATAACGTCCAATCTACTGAGCAGTGTCATCAGCAACATTGTAAATCACATTTAAGCAACGGGACTTGGAATTGACGTACCGAGGCACTTCGGTTGACGATAAACCAGCTGCCGTGAAACTTGGTTTTAATGCCATTATTTGAGAAAACAAACTACATAAAAACAAAATAGGAGATCTTGACGCCTAGCTATGCATTAGGAGCCGCCATATATTAACAGACAGTTGTGAAATTCATGGAAACACGGTTGGACCGTCGGTGTCGCACCTCTAGTATTGATATGTATCCAGAAAAGCCGTCAAAATCTTAACTAGCAGACCTAATTTTGGTTAAAAAATACTACTGTGTTCCACAAAGCTGCTGGTTTAATGAGAAAACGTAGAATTTTGGCGATTCTATAGTGCTCAAAAACCCAACGGTAGTTGGGATTACAGATGATTCTGAAAACCACGGGTATACTCACGCCCAACAAGCATCGATTCATTATCTATAATTTGTATGACTTTTGTTCAGTCTGCCTAACATGTTTAAGTACGTGCCACAGTAAGATAACCCGCCGTAGTCTTATATTTTTCTTTTTAAAGGTGTCATCAAGAAAGAGCCGTAAATGAATTTTGCGTTTTTTGATTGCTCCAAAAATCACTCTTGAATTCGATCACGGATGAAATACAAATATCCGTTTTATGCCCCATCAAAGTATATAGTCGCAGATATTGCCTAATCCGGGTTTAAACGGGAAAAATGCTAGTATTTGCGTTATTTGTAACAATATCGAATTAGGTACATTTAGTATACTATCTTCCCTACTCTCAGGTCATAGTTAACATAACTAAATTCATCACGAATACCTAAATTATTCTGTTTAACTAAATAGCTAACTACTTTAACTAAAAAAACTAATTGAATATTACAAACAGTGTATACTTCTCAGCACTGTGATGGTAACTCGTTTTGGCTGTTTCAAAAAAGCAAAAAGAGCGTGAAAACTCCCACCGCCATCCACCACGGGTTTACGTTATCGTGCTGGTAAATATCACTGTCTTCTTTTATGTGGTTCTTGATATTACTAAATGCGTTCTTGGAAAACCTGATATATACTATATTGTTATAAGTATATTATTATTTCAGCGCATGTTTTTATAATAATATGAAAATTTCGATAAGATAATTCACATACTAACAAATTCGTTTGACTGGCGCTAAACTGGTAAGCTTATTGATAGGTTTGATTTGGAAAGTAGACCGTTCCTAGCTAAGAAAATGTATCTCATGATCTGTCCCACAGGCGCGGAAGTTTTGGTGGCCGAATCAATTATTCCAAATATTCCGTTTAACCATTTTAAACTGCTTATCTCTGATGAGTTAACTATAT
>JASANE010015958.1:0-33327 GCA_030248225.1 Trileptium ribeirensis
AGGCTTAATTTCACTCGGTTTTTCGCTAAAAGAAAATTGGTGAAATCAAATTCAAGTGCCAAAAATTAGACCTTGCGTTTGAACAGAATTTCGGCGATCTCAATTTGCAGAAACTCTGTTCCCTAATGCCATATTATTAAAATTTGTATTATTCAGTGTTCGCGATCAAATTTAATGCAAAAGTGATGCCACAATCAAACGGACAAATTTTCGCTCTAAAAATTGGGGTACTTTTACTTGAATTTTCGCGAACATAAAATGGTCAGATTTCAATCGCGAGCGCTGTGTTCGCGAATAGTTTTACGCCGAATTTCAATTGACTTAAAAGCGTGTGTAATAAATTTTATGCAAAAATATAGGGGAAAATAAAAAAATTCAAAAAATGTTTAGTTTCCAAAGTTATCTGATACACACCTCCGAAGACAAGACAATCCTAGTAAACTGAGTTTGGCATCAGCTTATAAACTACGCGCAAACAACCGAAATATTTGTCAATTCTTTTCGTAAAAATAGCATGCTACAATTTTTCCACTTCAATAAGGTAATGAGTCAATAACAATGTTCGATTGTCAGCGATTACGTTTTAGATAAACTGAATACGTCTTCGAGGTCAAGGCGGGAATTGGGCTTTGCCCGGCTTCGGACTGGGTTCCTCGAATGACCATATTGATCATATATCCTCAACAAGTGAAGCGATTCGGCTGCGGCTGAGATCATTTGGTTTAAAAAGCAAAGCTTTAGGGTAAACTCGGCTAAGGTGGACACCACAAACCTCTTTGCGAATAATACACTAGCGTCGTTGCCTCCAAGGTGGACACTATTTATTTATTAGGTGGACACATTTAGGCTAGAATGGACATTCCACTCTGGTTATTTGGACACTATAAAATTCTCACTCAAACGATGTATTGGCATAGACGTCAACAACAAGTTCTATACATATGCGTTCATACAGCCTTTAAAATTAAATTTACTTGTGCAGTCAATATAATGAAGGAGTTTATTTACAAATGTGTAGTGAAAAATAGCGCATAGGACCTGTTTTGATACAAATGACAATTTTGATTTAATTCACAGGAAACTGGAGTTATTAGCTGTGATCTTCGTTAATAGTGTACTGAAGGCCGCACAAAGCAAATCAGAAAATGAAATTGTAAGAAAATCTCTCATATCAAATTAAGATGTGGATAAAAATTTTAATAAAAACGTTTGAAATAGGGGATTTTAAGCCGTAACGGCTATGAATCCCGGATGGAAATAATTCTATAACTAGAATTGTTTGGAGACAAACAAAGCTTTCACACTTTCGTAACACTTAAAACACAAATACGTCGCTTCAGTGGAAACTCCACAAGTGGTTTCGTGCCCCCATTCACCGCACTCAATACATTGCAACCAATGTTTTTTGCTTCTGTCTTTGGAGTAAAACGTGTCACAACAAGAACACATCCAATCCTTTCGTGCGCTGCACTTCGCGGACGAAGTTTCGACAGCATTAGACTTTTCGGGTGTCGGGTTCAGCACGCGCTGTGGTTAATGCATTCTCGACCGCTTAGCTGTAGCTACTTCAGCATTATGGACTGGTACTAACATGTCGTGAAACCGTATGTCGTCACCTTCAGAATTATCAGCTTCGCAGACGTTATGTAGAGTGGCATATGTGCATTCACCGGCTGACTCGTAATCTTCGCTGCAATTTTCTGCACGTAAGCTTAATTCGTTATACCGCGATTCAACAACTTCCGTATTGTTGTAGAAGATTTCGTGATCGCTGATAATAGGACATGCTAGCGGCCCTTCTACATCACTTCCCTGCTGATACACATCTGCATCATCAAACTCGAGACTACCGTCATGGTTGGATGCAGCACTACTGCAACAAGCATCTTCGGCGCCAGATGAGGTTCCTAACAGAGCATTTGCTATACGGGAAGCTTCAGGACTGATAGCAGAAGCGTTATATGGACAAATTCCGGTGCATGCAAACGCTCGGCCAACTTTGTCACGCTTAGCTGCCATTCCCTTCCACGCTTTGGCGAATACAGATCCGAAGTTGGCCCGATCCAAAACTTTAGAATTGTTGGCGTTGGAGTAGTTCGCAATGTGCTGCTGCCATGACTTTTTTAAGGACAAAAAATACCAACATCTAACGGTTGGAGCTTGCTGGAAGTATGAGACGGCAGTGGAAACAACTTAATCTTGTTTTCATTTGCAATATTAAATAACTCAACGTTTTTAGTATGTGAAGCATGTCAGTCCAAAAAAAATAAATCGTATTCGTCATAAGGAATTGGATCACGATAAACCAAGAATACTTCTTTGAACCACTGTAGAAAAAGATCACTATCGATCCACCCATTTGGTGAACATGACACCACGGCGCCGACTGGCATTTCCTTTCGATGATCATCGTGGACTTTCTTTCCCTTAAAAATTACCATTGGAGGTAACACTGATCCTGCTGCGTTGATGCAAGCGACTATAGTCGTGGTAGACCCCTTCTCGCAAGGAGAGACACATGCAACCGTCTTGGTACCTTTTCTTGCCAGAACCTTTTTCTTTCGCTGCGGCGCCACAGTTAACCGGTTTCGTCTACGTTGTAGATACGGTTAGCCTTGTCTGTGATATTATACTTCTGTAAAATTTCTCCGAGACGGTCAAAATGACTTTTAATGCTGTCTTGACTAAGACCAAGCGCACGGGAAATGGAAAGGTTTTCAGCGGTGCGTCGAGCAATATCGCTATGCCGACTTTTGAATTTTGACCACCATGTCCATCCGGCCATTTCATTCCTGGTGTTAAATTTGTGTGGAATGTTTTTCCTCTCGCAAAAATTGAATGCTAGCCGCCTAACATCTATGCTCAGTGGGAAACCGGACTCCTGCCGATCGAAAATGAGTTGGACAAGCTCTCTCTCCTGCTCTTCCGTCAGCGTTGGGTTTCTTCCCATAAGGTTTTTATTTGCAGACCGACCGCAAACGTACCGGCGTAATCGATCGGTGGTGCTGTGGTTCAGCTTTTAGTTTCTTATGCGAGAATGGTTAATACAAATTTGCACGATACAAAGCCACCAATCTCATGAGACAACTGTCGTTGCAAAATAGTAAAAAGGTAGGGGCAGCAGAATTTTTGGGGAGGGGGCAAACTATACGCCATGCCCCAGTCTAATTTCGGGGCACATGCCCCACCCCAGCTGGTTTATACCAAATGACGCTGCCCTCACATTGTGTTGCCCCCTCACTGTATTTTATATTAGGCATATACAACGTGCCTTGGTAATTTTCGAGACAATAGGTAAAGCTGAGCCATGTGTGTCCACCTAACAAGCAAGTGTCCATTTCATACATAATGAGTGTCCACTTTGTGAACAATACACAGAAAAATTGAGCTATGTGGAAAATAATCCATGGTCCAACAGGTAAGCTGTAACAGTGAAAATTGAAATAATAGTAATATACTAGACATCCCTACGATCATTTCAGTATAAAAATATTTCTGGTGGCACTACAAAAGAGCTCGTCATTAAAGCCTGAAAAATAGTTTAACTTTCTGTATACAAAGTTAAAAAAACAAGTAATAAAAATAGGGCGCCATTTCGAACTAATTGCTCAACAGCGAATCAAAATTTTCAAACGTGGCTGCTGTGGCCAATAGAAAACATTCGTAGCAGTCACGTGACAAAAAACAAATTGTCAGCATTATGTGGTTAGCCAATGAGACCTTAATATTTTGGAAAAAAATTGAAAAGTGTCCATCTTAACCGAGTGTCCACCTTAGCCGAGTTTACCCTATATAGTTGTGTTTTCTGTGTTGCTGTTGACCTCAGCTGCCAGGCAGTGCTGTATCAAGAAGAGTTTTTAAATGAGCCATTGGGATCCGGAAGACTATAAATTGGTCTTAGCTCCTCAACGGCTAGAGCGATTCGGACGCCTTTGGGCTCATTTTGTTCAGAAAGGAAAGCTCTACACATTGTGTTGTGTGTTGCTATTGTGCTCACCTACACGGTTCAGTAGCATACGGTCGAGATATATGGGTGATTTTGGTCTCACTTGGTAGATTTATGTGTCCTCTGTACTTGCATATTGTGACCACAATATATAATATGGTGTATCTTCTCAACTATTCCAGCAACAGATGGTATTCGGTGCCTCATTTTGTAATTTAATGCTCAATATAGCTGTGTACATGTCTCTAAATTACATATGCAACACCTAGAATTCTCAATTTCGGCGATAAGGTACTCTAGAAGTTCATAAAATCCATCTGAACCGGCGGCGTTGAAACCTTTTTGTTTTGCATAAAGGTAGTGAGAATACATATCTCATGTGTTAATAACTTCACGAAAATTCGTAAAAAACACTAGGAACAGACTTCCAGTGCACATCGTGACGTTATGTTTATATTTTTTACTACAAACCCGCACAAGAAATATGTATATAAAAATTTTCCAACGACCTTATATTAACCATTTTGTTTCCAACCTTGTAGCAGAATCGTCGAAACATCTAAAATAATCAAGTAATATGAGTAAATATAATGTATTACGCATGTAGGTTTGGCTTTGACGAAGGCTGAAGAGACATATATACAACGCAGGAACTTTGCTGGAGGCTTACATAATTTTCTTTCTGTGTCATACATTGACGCAAATCCGTCTTTAACATTAGGGTGGCGGTGCAATAATTTTTTTTGGGGGGGGCAATAGCTATTTTGATACACAAGTAGGGGGCTGTCCCCGCCACCGTATTTAAGCCTATGATTTCAGAACTATATCAATGTATAATTTCATTTTAATTAATAAATTGTTTAGTACAAAAATAACATACATCAACAGTAGATTATTCTTTTTGTTGTGCCGCAAAATGTAACGAAATTACAAACTAGCCCCAAAGACGTTCCTTGCGAAGTACTTTACAGCAATAATTATGCATTTCGCGTTTTGTTCAATGAGCTTTTATTACACATTAATATGGTGAACACATACAAATACCACAGCTATGATGCCAAATTTTTTTATGTGTAAAAATAAAAAGGCCGTTTTTCCTCCAAATCTAACACAAATTTATCCGATTACTTGTAATCTGAGAAATGCTACACTGTTTGCTTCGGGCATGCGTATGCTTTGGACAAAATATAAGCCTTGTGAGCCATCGAAGTTATAGTTGATTTTGTTTTAAATCGTAAAATTCGGGTTCAACTGAAAACATACATTTTTAATGTAGAATTGTTTTAGCCACAGCCAGGCAAACCTAAATTTAAACTCAATAAATTGCTTTATAAAATGTACGTAGGATATACTTCTAGTTAGATGTTGTTAACCTAAAACTGTAAAGCAATTTTTCACCATAAAACCTTACATTAACCTTTTAAGCCTTTACGAATTATTAGAAAGCCACTAACGATTATGGCACTAGATAATTCCGCTTGACGAGGCGGTTTAGAAAATGGGCACCAGGCCATACTTATGACAAAACTGTTTCTTCCGATTACCCATGGCACTGAGTTGTCATAAGAAAAATCGATATTTGTGTAATTTTGCTTACAATTTTAACCAATAGCGAGCTGAGTCGAATGGTGCTAAAGAAACCCGATCCTATCGCAGAAAACTCACAAATACTATCAAATTATCGTCCATATCTTGTATTACAAAAAACATTCATAACTCATTAACCCATATTTTGGCACCAATCGACCCAGCTCATAAATGTGAGTCTAACTGCCAGTAAAATTATGCATCCGTGAAAAAATGTGTTTTTGGAAAATTTTCCGTATCAGGTATCATTGGCAACTCAAAAATTATGTATATAGAACTAGAACCATTGCCAATTTTCACAATCCAATCCTCGATCTACGGCGTATGGTGCCAAAATTGTTTCAGCAATTCAAAATTGAGGATTTTTAACCTGGAATACGTAGTAAACGAAAACCTAGCAACATTTTTGCGCTTAAGCAAAACTTTGAAAAATGTTAGATTTCTTTCAAACTCATATACATTAAATCTCACCTAAGCAATAACATACGCACTGGTTCCCCAACAGTTAGTACATCCTTAACTTGAGTCAACACACAGTGCCGATAGCAATGTTACGAACGAGTATAAACACCACTGATACAAACGGCGTGCTACACACAAAGCTGGTAATTTTATTACGGTACCAAAGCATCACTATGTTATTTTAATAAAAATAATTGAGCTCCAGTTTCAGACCCACAAAAGGTATCTACAACACCATTATATCACTTCAAGCTCGCATAGTAGTATTAATTATTATTAATATTTATCATTTTTTGCTTTACATTATTATTAGCAGTTTTTTCAGTTATATGTATATTATTATTACTATAAAAATTAGCGTACAATAATAATTACAGATCCGACGTCATCGGGGGTAGCCGAGAAGACGGACTATTAGAGTTATTTTTGCTATGAACAACGTTCGTCGACGAAGATGGCTTCGTTATCATTTGAGCTGCCGATGACTGCTGATTTGCTGGCGGATCTGCTGGCACTTCAGCGTCCAGATCCGTAGTTAGCGTTGTCGGTCGTTGTATTTGGGTGACAGGCAAATCAAAACTATTCGCCGTTAGGGCAGTCTCAACAACTTCAGTCTTACATGGACTGGATCTAGCCTTACGTACTGTATGATTGCTGATGGCAGAATCTTTTCGACTATTATGAGCAAGACTATTATCACGTCCAGTGAAGTTCTTGTCATCTGGGTTACTCTGAGAACCACTATATTCAGGCTTAGTAGATACGTAAGAGCCGTTGTTGCTATTACCAGTGACGTCTGCGTAGGACGGTACCGGAGGTAAGCATTCTACAACCCCAGAATGTCGGGTGTACCCATCATCTGAACAAGGACTCATCGTGTAGCGAAGGTCATCGTCACCAGGCGTTATTGGGCTAGTCACACTTACACTATCGATATCTGGGGACGATACCGTTACTGCGTCTGTTGCAATATCTGACATACCTCTTGAAGTCCAACATTGATCGCTCGACTGAATTTGATTATAAGATGGCAAAGGTGGTCGACCGTCTGCTGTAGGTTCATTTTGTATGTTGGTTATATCTCGCTGCTGGGCCTGATTTGTTACTATATTACTGCTCAAACTATCAACATAGTTATTACCGCCAAGCGAAGAAGAATGGGTCACACCGATGCTTCTTGAGACGATTTCATCTGATGACTTGTCGGTGGCGATTTTAAATGGTTTGTATTCAGTGCTGTCTTCACCGCATTCACCCTTCGATCGTAATAAGCGTTTAAGTGCAGCATCAGTCATAGACTGCGACTTTACCAGCGTAAAACCACTGCCACCGCTAGTAGTCGTCGTTTCACTTCCACCTTTTACCGATATACTTGTTAACGTAGTGGATGTTGGCGTTGGACCTGCAACTATCGGGCAACAGCCTTCCGTTTGTGTTATGCTTGATGAGGTATGAAGGCAGGTTGTAATATTGTTAGGTACGTTATCAGCTTGTTGTTGGCTTAGATTGGGCATAGTGGACGCAGTATGCGTATTAGGTGGAGTCGGATCGTCATCTTGCTTACAATCACCCATCATAGTTGACTGGTTTTGCGAAGCTGGACTGTTCCGCGGTTGCTCGTGTGATCGATGATGTCGTTGTGGATCTGGTTGTTGTTGCTGTTGTGACAAACCACTAGTTACATTGTTGTTATTGTCACAATCATCTGATTTGCTACACATCCGTCCTAGTGGCACAGCAGTGCCAGGCTTTGCCGCAATACCAACTGATGACGACATATTATTACTAGCTTGTCCACCACGTGTGTATACTTTTGAGTCGAACACTTCACGCAATGGCAAATACGCTAAAACATGCAAATTATGTATTACAGATATAAGGATACAGAGAACTTACGAAAGCTAACTGATTTGTGAAGTACAGTATAAAATATTACTGCGACAATTAAATGCTTGCTTTAAAATTTGTCTGCTCTATTATTCATACTAAGAAGTTTATAGCACAATATTATAAACTGACAAAGAGTAGAGGAAGAGGAAAACCAATGTAACTATTAATAGTTTAAACACAGAAATCAAAAATTTAACAATATTAAGAAGTGGGATATCCTCAAGAAACCTATGACATAAACCCAACCTCAATAATTTTATATCAAAACTATAATCGCTACACCAAAATTTTCACAAAATAGTGCTTTGTTTATCAACCAAAGCACTAGTTAATGTTTTAAAATACATACAAGGTTTTCAGTATGCTTAGACAAATTCAGCGTCAATGCATACTAACATTACATGCTGAGAATTAGAACCAATACAATGTCACAGTGCTTAGGCCACAATGCTTAATGTCACAGTGCTTACATAAATATAGTAAGAAAAACGAAATAACGAAACAATAAACATGTTATTGTAGAATACGCATAGCAACATTACAAACGCCACGATGTATTGAACATAATATAAAGATTAAAAATCATACATGCCCATAGGAGGTAGGGTATTTCCCCAACAGGCGCCGAATCCATGCGCACTCGAACCCCTTGGAACCTCCTCCGGAACCCGGCCACCCACTGGGAATTCGGACCTTGAGCCTTTATATTAAAAACATAACAATTCTGCGTGTTAAGAGAAACGAGCGATCCGAAGAATAATATAGCCGGAGTAGCGGTGTAATTTCACAATGTCCGTTATTAGGTTTTAGGGTGACACGCATAACAACTCAACTTGGGCTCTCCATTCGCCGAAAATTTCACCAGGGGCATGAACCGGGCGACCCCTGGTTTAGAACCAGGGGCGCCCGATTTGGCCAGGCGGCATTTACTAGGAGAAAAAGGGTTAAAAATCGATTTGATTTTGACCAAATTTTATGTCAATTCGGGGTGTTTTCAATGAGGAGATGCCAAAAATTCTGGCATTGGGCGATGAACCTGGAAAGCCCAAAATTTTTCCACAGGACAGTTTAAAATGCCAGAGCCCCCTCCATTTTAGAGAGCCCAGTCATCTTTCGATGGACGGACAGATTCGCGCGATAGCTCATCTAAGAGGTAGAAACTTCTATTTAAAAGCCCGATTCCATCATCTCCCCCTGAAAAAGTGGGCCGCACAGGCTCGGGTCGGCTCGTGAAGGGGCCTGAAAAATCCCATTATTTATAGTATCTCGGAAACTTGTGTAAATATAGGAATCAAATTGGGCACATGATTTGGATGAGAAGAATTATTTTAAATTGTTTCATGAGACCCAAAACACATGAAAACGGCAATACCTCCGCAACCGTTCGAGATATTGGGTGTTATTAGACTCATCGTGTGGAGCAATTTATCGTCTTTCTCGTTGCACATTGTGAGTCGCCGAACGCGCAATGAGCGAACATATCCCCTTAGTTATTCAAGCAAGACGGCTGATATTCCGCTCATTTTGTAAGCTGGCGCTCAATATAGCTATGTATACATATTCAACACTCAAAATTGTAAGATTCCTAAACTGTCACACTACCAAAATGACATTGCTTATTTTCTTACTAGGTACTTCACCAGCCAATGCACCACAGTTAGTGCTGGCCGTATTTACGATCATTTCGTCTTCGGACATATCGCCACCGTCACCTGAAACACATATACTTAAGTTTATTCAGGATTATCGCATAAATTTCCGCATTTGACGCTGTATTCGTGCGTCGTTTAATAAAAATATTCATCGTTAGCAGGTTTTAGGAAAGGCAACAAATCCGCAGCTAATTGAAAGGCAACGCACCAAATAAATCAGTGTATATAAAATGGCTTATCGATTCGCTAATTTTCGAACAGTGTATGAAATGGGCTTTGTTGTTGTGAAAAAATGCATGACATCTAATAGATAGATGTCAAAATAATAAACCGCTGCACGACACATCTGAATGAAGTCAAAACAATTGTACCCAAATTAATATACGACATAACTAAATTTTAAGTTTCGGAATGAAATTTTTTGTATATATTCAGTCGGAATTTACGGGGTGGGATGTGAACCAAATATGTGCAGTATGCACTGAAACAGGGAGATCATAGTGCTCTGCCAGGAGTACGAACCGGATGAAACCTGTTCTATAATTACTTATTAGTGATTTTCAGAAGCTCGGCTAGCTCAACTCAGGATCATATTTAACATTATGCTATTTTTAAGTTTTATTTACACTCAAAAAGTAAGTCCTCAAAAAACGAACGTCCAACGTTCGTTTACAAAACATTCGTTATAACATTCGTTTGCGTTTACGACCGTTCAGAAAAGAACGCAAAAAAATTAGCTCATAAGCATAACATCGTTCGTGGGTAAATGAACATGTGCAACGTTCGTTTGTGTTTCGCGTTCGTTTTTATGCAATTATGTATTTTTGTCCGTGACTGTAAGTAGGCTCTGGGTAGGCAGTAATGATTTGTAAGTTTTCGGCCTCCAGAAAATATCCATAGATTTGGCGCTAATGTATTTAATCGTTTTAATACCACAGAGTAAGCTAGTTGTTTGGCTCCATTTTTCCACACTATCCGAATAACAAGGTTTACTAAATATACTGGTAAGGCCAAGTTTAGCTGCAGTTCCGTTTAAAATTTGCAGTTTCTGTTCAGGACGAATTTACTTGCTGCTCAGTAAGTATTACAAATTTCGATAATTTTCTTTTTCGCTTACATGTTTCGACAATAGCGTCGCTAAAATATAGAGCAAGTTCGTTATAAAAATTAAATAGTTGTTACCCGAATCAGACGCGTAATCCTCGCCGTCGCTATCTTCAGCACAAAATTCTTGTACAATCTCGGTGGCTTTATCCAATGTTAGACGAGCGCTGTTCGAACGCTCCAAGTAGAACCTGTAGAAAAAATAGCCGCGTACAAGTGTGCCGATATGTCAATTTTGGGTATCAAAATCTAGAGCAGTTTCGAAAATTACCAGTAATATGACCGCTCGATTTTTTACAATACAAAGTCGTGGTTGATTTTTTTAGCGGTGTCGTAATAGTATCAATATGGCACAGGCGTAGTGTGTTTACGCTACAAATATATGGTCTAGTGCTTGGCTCGAACTTTACGTCGACTACGTACCATAACAGTTGTACAATTTTAAATTTAATGGAAAAGTCCACTACAATAATTAAATAAAAGAAATTATAGAAATAACATTGCGATAGTTAAATAGCTAACAATGAGTGGATATCGGAAAAAATTCTTTACTTTGAAGTTAAACATATACAAAACCTACCAAACTATGAATAATAATTGTCATAAATAATCCAACTCAATTAAATTTACTTTGACATAAAATCTTCAACTTCCTTAATTCTCCTCCCCAGTCTAACCTGTACAGAAATAGTGGCTCAATTATAACTCAACTTTAATAGTATTTAGTTTATGCATTATACAAATTTGCATTTATTTCAACCAAGCGGCAACTTACGAATTATTTGACTCGTTTGATTGAACCGGTGGAGACCAATTATTGTAACTGTACTGCGGATACTGGCGCTAAAAACAACAGATAAAATAAAACAGAAATTGGAAACAATTACATATTTGCTCAAATTCACTGGGTGGGGGTTACTAGGTTATGAAACTTATAATTTATTGATTTACGATCCTGTGTATTCGCTTTAAAATCTATGCTTTCGACATTGTTAATAGGTCTGGGGGATTTGCTTTTTTGGAGCCTTACGAGTTATAAACACGCCAGTTATCAACACCAATGCATAAAGCTAAAAGCATCGCCTCATTTCGATCACTACCCTCAAGGCCACCATTCACAATCCTAGTCGAGCTCGAAAATCCTGGGGGCTCTCTATGGAGGGCCAGGTGTACCATTTTGTCGGTTGGCCCACGTCAAAAAAATCCTGGGTGCGCGTTTCCCTCAGAAAAGCTGAGAAGAAATTCTTCCAGGTATTTACTGTTCCTTTCAAGTAGGAGCTGTCAAAGCCCCCAGGGAAAATTTTGGTCCTGTGGAGAGGCCAGTATATTATGTTCGTTTGTTCTTCCTACTGAAGGAATCAACGGACTTTAAAACTTTTTCCGACGGACTTGGTGCTATAGTTTGCTACAATACAGATGCTCCAATAATTTTATACCCCATTGATGAAATTATTTTGAATTCGAGATAAACGGAAGTTGGGGCCGCTTGCCGGCAGTAAATTCTTTCGATGGTACAAAATCGGGAGTCCATGTTTCCTGGAGTCACAAAATTTATTTCTGCAATACAATAATACATTGTCACACAGAATGAATTTAACAAAAAACCGTTAATATTGTATTGAAAGATATCTTTGAATGTAATTATGTACAATCGCAGCCAAAAATAAGTGCAATCAAAATCGCTAACGATCAAAATTTATTTAATTGCTCCAAGATAGAAAAAACTGATCGAATTTTCGTTTAATCGCAATCGATTGAAATCAAAATCGATAGAAATTTAGTTTAGTCGAAATCGATCGATTATTTTGCACTTATTTATTGCCGCGACTGTACGATTTAAGATGAGCTCGACTCGACCACGCTATCTGTCGTAGTTAGATGCCAAGTTTCCTATATCACTTATAATAATAGTTTTTACGGTTAACAGAAAAACTGAGAACAAAATTAGGCGCTGTGGTTCCATACTATCTAAAAATTTTATCCTTGAATGCAATACGTAAATTAATATCGGTGAGAATTAGCAGCTCATTTGGCTGATATAATAAGAACAAGACCTCAGCTAAGTATGGCCCACAAAGTATTATTACTGCAAAGTTGGGGCACATCACTACGAACAACATTTACAGTATTTTCATGCGAGTTTCCTGTTTTCTGTAAGAAATTTTTAACGCTATAAACTGAGATGCGAGAAAATATTTTAAACGGAAAGGCATAAAAAATGGAATATTTGACATATGAATCAAATTGTAATGTGTGAAATCGAATAAACAATTATCGAAAACGATTATAGCACTTTCTCTGCACAAATGGCGCTCTATACTACATTGAAATCTCTTTTATATTCTTACCCGATTTCCTTCCATTTCATCGTGCAACCATTTGACAGACTGGGACCATCGCCGCTTCAAATCACCTGATTTTGCCAGCAAATCAACAGCCATCGGACAATGGTTAAAGAGATTGGTAAGGGCTTTGACGATGAAATATGAGCGCCGTGGTGACGTCACACGATGACGGAACAAAAGGTCGAAAAGACCCAAACAACTCTCAGCCGACACTGGCGGAGGCGGGATGGACCCAGATGGCGTGCCACTGCTCGTTGGCATACATGAGACCCCACCACTACTCGATGGAGTTTGCCCGGTGCTACCTTGTTGTTCAGCCGTGTTAACGCCTGAAAGTACAAAAATAGCTAATAACCCATACCAAAACATCTAATGATGGTTTTCTACCGCCCAATTATTGTAGCTCAGTTGTACGAAATATTTAAAAACTTCATCCAGAAAAGGCACGACAAGTTGCTAACAAGAGTTTAGGTTCGGATTGTACACTTTGTAGAAATATTAATAGAGCAAACAAATGCAGAAAGTATCAAGGAACAACAGAAACGTCAATATTTGTTTTGAGCAATTGTTGTTTACTTACTGATTTGGTTTTTGCCATCAGAATACACGGCAGTGCCTACAGGTTTAGTAGCACAAGCCCCAACCAAAGCTCGTATGTGGAATGGATAATGAATCTACCGGTCCCGAAATCCTTCTGTGGCGGAAACGTTATTAAAATAAGCGAACAGGAAAATCTAACAGGGTGTACAGTGTATTTGATATTATGAAATTTATAGAGAGCCAAATAGCAGAAAAGCATTTCTATTGGCCTATGCAAAAATCTGCCCATATAAACTCCAAAGCTTGCGACTTTGATCATATCCAAAATTCTTTTTCAATGCGCAAGCCAACAAAGTTGAAATATCTGACGAACAAGCTCAATAAGTTATAAAATATTTCAATATGTTATATTCACCGCCGTATAAGTTCGAAATAATAAAGTCAAACCTTTAAGCGTTCCCAAAATACGTATAGACTGCCACGTGTCTTCTATCATGAGAACGTTTAATAACATTTCCAGCGTAGGACGCAGCTCGTGTAGAACAGTGTGGAACAGCTGTAATAAACCAAACTAAAAACATGATACAACACAATCCATCCAAAAAGTAATATGAATCTTTACAAATGTTAAACATATTTGCACCGCGCGCTCATTTGATTTCAATTTGGTTGCTTAACCGGTATTGTCCTAAACAACGCACACGAACACACACGGGAATCTCCAGAAATGACTGTTGAGTTTCGAAAGACGGAACATCGAACAGAAATCGAACAACTGATTTATTTATTTGCGAACATCATTGTCAGACAAACTTCGAATATATTTAAAAATGCAGGCTAAAAAATTTTTTGGAACGGATATGGAACAAAATTTAATTAACACTTTTCAAACAAAATTTAAAATATTCCAAACAAGTATCCAACAAGTAGCAGTCATTTTTTGCCAAAAACTGTAGCAGTTAGTTCAAGCTACAGGTTACAGTATTTGTATCAAGGCTTCGCAGCAATTTCTAAGCGCGTTTATATGTCACGAATGAAAGCTATACTCTTGGAAGAGTATTTTCTCCATAAAGATATTTTTGCACTGTTTCTGAGGCTATTTATTAACGATTTTAGCGTTTTTCCCTGAAATATTTTAAATTTTGAAATCCTTTAAAATTCGGACACCTAGTTAGCCTCCCCAATACGAAACAGGGGGCCCGGATCATGCCTTCTGACAAAATTTTGAGTGAATGGAGCAACCAGACCTACAAACTACCTCTTACATCAACTTAATGAGCAAAAAACTGACACGCGTAGTTAACAGCGTGCACAAACTTTTCTGATTCTTATAAACCTGCTTGTATTAACTACTTTTTTGAGTCGGATGCAGTGGCTGTTTAGCAAACAACAAAGCCCAATGAATTACTATCACAGACACCAATTATTAAAATATTGTCTAGCACACATTCTAATCAGAGAATTTCGATGTATTTTGTTGAAAGCTGGCCTTTCCACAGAAGTGGGAGGGGCCTCCAGGATTTTCGAGCTCATCTAGGATTTCATCGGTTCCCACCCAGATAAATTTTGACTTCGCCCTAGGGCAAACCCCCGTCAATCCCCAGGTATTTTGAGGAGACACCAAAAATAATTATTGTCCTTCAGGGTTCCACCAATAGGGAAAAGGGAGCCTGACTCCTTGTTGTCCGGCCGCTTTGGACACCTCCGCCTCGAAAGTTTGATGCCGAGATTTGATATGTTCATCTCCGACAACATAAGTTGTAATTTTAGCAAATTGTGGCATTTTTGTCCTTGTCAGTCGTAGAATGGAGCAATACTGACGAAGACATGGTATATTATTATAACCACACATTATAAATTATAATATACGTACATGTAAAATATAAATACTGGTTTCTCGACAGATGGGTCTCAGGATTTTGGCGGTTCTCCAAGATCATACCCTTCTGGTAAATTTTGTTTACCCCCAGGTCTTTTGAGATGACATCAAAAATGATGGATTTCATAAAAATGGTTATAACAAAATTCAATACTGCCGCTTATATTTCGGCAAAATCCTAACTAAAATGAAGCATATATACCTATTTTCAGTGGATAAATATTAAACATGCAACAAGACAGCTCTATACTTTTTGTAAAGGCATTAGAAACACGACACCTTTGACATCTCAGTGGGCGTCCACCAGGGTTCCGTTCTAAGTCCACTGCTTTTCGCTATCGTGCTCGAGGAGGCTACAGAACCAATCAATTGGGAAATACTCTTCGCAGATGACCTCGCTATCACCGCGGACTCTCAACAACAACTCACGGAACGGCTCCGCGTGTGGTGTAGTGATTTGGAGGGGAAACGTCTCAAAGTCAACGAGAAGAAGACCAAAGTTCTGGTCACTGGAGGAGACGGCAAGCCTGCTCAGGCCGAACAGTTTCCATGTTCACACCCCGGAAAGGGAGTAGGCACGAACTCGCTGTCTTGCCGAGACTGTGGAAAATGGGTTCATATGCGCTGCACTGGCCTCAGAGTGCGCCCTCGCTCGAACGAATACGTCATGTGCGACAACTGTTCATATCCTACTGTCCAGGCAACTGACTTCTGGGTGGACAACAGGAAATTTGAAATAGTGGACAAATTCACGTACCTTGGGGACACCATCGACTACAAGGGGGACCTACGGAGGGTAGCCAAGTCCCGTAGCCAAGCCGCCCGGTTCAAATGGAAAGAGCTGGCGAGTCTACTTACCAAAAGCGATTGCCCTGTAAGGTGCGCGGGAGGGTGTATAACGCTTGCATTCGCCCCGTGCTAGCTTACGCTTCTGAATGTTGGGCGCTCAGGAAGGAAGCAGCGGTCCCTCTTCTAGCCACTGACAGAAAAATGATGCGGTGGATGGCAGGAGTGCGTTGGGAAGACCGCGCATCCAGCGAGAATGCGGCGAAATCACTTGGACTTACGGAGCCACTCTATTGGCAGACGCAACTAAAACGGTTATAACAAACTCAGTACTACGGGTTATATTGCAAATATTTATGAAAAAAGCCAAAGTAAAATGAAGTGCGGTCTGTAGAAATAACCATTTTTGCGTAGGTAGAATAGAAACTCGCAATCGAGGGTTTCTAATTCCAGAAATCGTGTAGTAATAGGCTTTCTGTGTTTCGTATACACTGAAGTAAAACCTCTGTAACCCTGAACCCACTGAAAAAACTAAAAATTCGTCAACCCGAAACTTATCGAAACAACTGAAAACTCACGGAATAATTGTGCAAGTCCGTAGATAATCGAACCATCGTAACGATTCCTGATATACCGTATACCATACGTAGCAAGACAACTGAAGACAGACTATGTTCTGAATATCGGGCTCATTGAGCCTAAACCTACCATATAATCAAACCATCGTATTCAGTGTAACGAGAAACCTATATATACCATTCTGGATGCCCTGCAAGCAATAAACAACCAGGGAAACGAAAACTCACTACATGTTGGAAAACGGGTTCGTCGATCGTAAAACATTTGAACCGCCATGAAAAGGTATTTGGACCCCGAGGATGGGCTCGGAGCTATTCGCATTCAACTAAAGGACACATCCTCATTACTATTGTCGAAAATTTGTCGAAATCCACCCGATGATGAATTATGCGTGACAGAAACAGACAATATCAAATTTTTACAATACTTCTCCCTACCGTCATTGGAAACTTCGTTTCAATTAAAAGTATGCCACAAAATAACTATATGAATGCTGTAAATGCCTGAAATACGCTATGAAATACGAAAACCTTCAGTTGACCTGGGGAAATTTCACCCGAACACTTCCGATGCCGCCCCTCTCCCCCAGGTTGGAGCTGGACGCCTTTCAGCTCAAAACTCCGAGTTAAAATTTTGGTCCTGTGGAGAGGCCAGAGAAAAGAAACATAAAAAAATTTTTTAATATATATTTGCAAGCTATCACCTTCAGAGCTTTATTCTGAGTTAAGTTTGTGTTTCTATCCACTATTGTTTCATAATAAACAAAACCCCGTGATAATATGGACTGGATGTACTATTCAATTAGTAAAGATTAACAATATAGCCAGCTTCCTTTGTAACTCACAGATTCCTCAAACGTTCCGAGTAATTGTCTGTAACGCAATAGTTGCACGATTTAGCTGGCATATTTGAATGATAGCTAATAAATAGGTGCAGGAAAAGTAAAAACATTCGATACTTACGACAGAGAAAATTTCGTTCAGCACAATGTATGAAAAACGTTGATTTTCCCAGCATAGAAACTGAAACATTGATACCTACTGTACGAATTATGCTAAATACAATGTTACAATTTAAACAATACTGTAACTACTGTACTCGCCAGAAATGACTGCTGTTCGCACGACATTCGTTCGAGAAATTCCATTTCGGGATCTGTTCGAAATTTTTTATTCGCTTTTATAAAATTTGTTCGAGACTTGTTTGCAAATAAAAAAATCTTGTTCGATGTTCGCTCGTTCGAAACGGAACACTCTCTGGCGAGTACTGCATAATAGCACCAGCACGGCAGCGCGTCAATTATTATGCAATATTATGCAATAATGTCAATTATGCTATTATGTCTTGAAATTTCGCATAAAGCGTTTTTTGCAAGAAAGTGTTAGGCCATCCAAATTTAGCCCAGTCCTCTCTGGAGTTTTGGTTAATCCTGATTCACACTCACAACTGGCTTATGAAATAAATGCTCAAAATTATTAATTTAGTGAATTTAATTTAAAATTAGTGAAAAAATGCTCAAATGCAAATTTAAATTTATTATAATAAACACATAGTTTTATTCCAAGGCAGTGTGCCACACGTAGCCTTAAACATTTTGCCATTCTAATGGACCGACAGTTTACCCAGCATAGCCGTTTGGTTAAAGATGTGACCAGGATTGGTTGAACATTAAAGATGGTCACAGAGATTGCGTAAAATCTATAATTGAGCTTTCCAAAACATTTCAATAACACATGTTGCCCACATGTTCAGAATAATATAATCCGTCAAATGGTTTAGACCACACTTATTTATAATCAGCTAGTTGATTAATAGTAGTCAAAGTGCAACAATAAAGTTTATAAATCACAGTTGCTGCACACTCCTGTTGAGTTTCTAACATTATATTCGCACACGAAACCTTCATGGTTTTGCAGCATCTACGATGGAGATTAATTTGACTGTGAAAACCAACTAAACCGCTGCCGCGGGGAATAAAGTGATTACCGGTGAATAAATTACTTCCTGATATTTTTATCATGTGATGAATTCATTAAACTCGATTGATTTATTCGAAATCTTATGGCTTATAAATTTTAGCCCATTCTTTTATAAATTTTAGGATAAAAACCCACCATAATCAGCAAATAGCTCAGCTCATAGTTTTAACTTTAGCGTTAATTTAGTGTGAATACACCACTCATTTCTCTCTGAAAATGCATGGAAGAAGCCGAATGCCACAGGGACATACTAATAGCATAATCTTAATCTTGTCGATATTCTCGAAAATTCAGCGTCAACGTAATTGATACTGGTGCGCGATAATATTTTGACCTAGACCCTGAAAACAGTGGTTATCCAACTGATTACTTTCCGATAGCCAATATCTCCGATAAACTAGTGTTTAATTAACAAGTAGCTTGTTTTATCAACAAGACGGTGAATTCTGAGTGTTGAATATGTAATTTAGAGAAACGTACGCAACTATATTGAGCATCAACTTACAAAATGAGCCAAATACCAGACATGTTGCTTGCATAGTACAGGATATATACGTGCGTGTTGCGTGTTTAGTGATTCACAATGTACATCCTGACTTCTTTAAATAGAGGGAAGGGCCCCTGGTAATCCGACCTCTCCAGATTCCGCCAGTTCTTGCCCCCAGATACTTTCCTGTCCCACTAAAAATAATCAAACTTTGTCTGATGGCTAAAAATATGTGAATTTTTCCCTATTAAAAAATTCTCAAGTTTTCACTGTGGGTCTAAAAATGACTAGAATTTCCCCCATTTAAGTATGCACAATTATTATAATCAGTTGCCAACATCAGACATTTTTGATGTTCTCTGACGGTTACAGAACTTTATGGTTCCCATAGATGAACAAGGGGGATCACCCACCATGTATTTTCGGTTCCTCCCAGTTCCGAACTGGGATCTCGCCGGTATGACTTTGCCAGTTTGGAGAATTCGGACATCCACTTACAAGGTTTATCGGTTTCGTGTGGTTTGAGCAAAAACAAAGTGAGACCAATAGTAGCCTTACAGCTGGAGCGTTCAGAGATATATAATTGTCGTTTTCGTGTATTCCGTACCCCTCTGGCAATCGCTACTTGGCATTTTTTCCACTCGCTAAAAACACGCCCAAAATGACAGATAACTGGATAAAATTTCTATTAGAAGCAGACCTGAAGCCAAAAATTTTAGAAAATTTTGTCATAATTTGTTTCAAAATTGCTGTTTCTCTCCATCAAAAGCGTTTTGTAGGGTTTCTAACACGAGATTTGACTGTTTTTTCTTGGCAAAACGCCCCCTGGTAAAATTGGGCGTCTCCGGTTCCGAATCGGGGGCTCTCATGCTCATGACACCTAGCAAAATTGTTAGCGAATGCCGAGCCCAGGTCATTCCAAAAATGTCCATTCAAAAACCCTTTTGACCAAAACCTCATAACTTAAAAGAGCTCCGTAGCAAAACACTATTCACAAAATTAACCCAATGTGCCTCAGATATAGTACCAGTTGTGTGGCTACAATAAATAACGTGCTTTTCGAGTGCACGAGGGACTCGACCCACTAAAGATTTCAATGTTAATTACCAATCGCGCGTGTCAATTCGCCAGCCAAAGTTGACTTATGCGTGTCACGCAACAAGCCTATAATGGACATTGTCAAATTTCACTATTAGCAGCTTGTCTCATCGATAAGGCGATGAAGTCTGAATGTTAAATGTAATATTAGACAGATGTACATCGCTATTATATTGAGCAGCAACTTATGTAACGAGATATCAACTATTTAGCTAAAAAGGTAATATAACCGTTTATGGCGTATTTAGGTACTTGTAATGTGCAAAGTTCCAGATGATGATTATTTGGTCTACAAAATGAGACCAACAATACCCATATAGATCTAGCGCTTATTGAAGTATTGCACTTTTGCGTATTTTGGATCGCTTGGTCAAACTAAAACACCAATTTGACCTAACCCTGCAGCGCAAATAACTAGTAACTCTATCGAGATTGCAGAACGTAGTGAAGCATAGGTACACCTACGCCTACGCCTTTTGCGTGCACATCAAATCAGCTCTCAATAACATTCGTTGATATCCTATATGTGAACAGCACACAATACCAGCACAAGTTACAACAATATTATGAAAGTCGCTTGTCGTCTCCGAGTTATGGCCGAGCATACACACATTGACTGAATTTAAAAGCTTTCAAAACAACAACACACAAACAATGTCCGCTACGCTCTGATAATAGCAAAACCTACTCAGACATGTGTGATGACACCGTAATGGTTCGGATGCTCGTATCGCTGGAGATCGACACCATAGGCATACACGTGAATGCCAGCTGAGGGGCACCATACCCTTGTCCGGATGGGTCGCAGAGTAAAACCAATACCGGCAATGAGTTTCCCATGCCCGAAAACCTCCAGATAAAGCTTATCAGCCTCCCAAGACGTCAGAACAAAATTTCAAATTTTGGGTCGAGGAACCATGAGGGTGCCATACCTCAAACCTCATAACTCTAAAACCGGAGCCTTAATCGAAAAAACAAAAAAGGCATCGGCATTTATCATTTTACTACGAAATAAAAGCATCCAGAGAAGGAAATTCGACAGTTATGATAAAAATAACCTTGCTTCCGTGAAGGGTACTAAAAAACCTCATTTTGACCTCTGACCCCGAACCATGGGCCGTCATACTCCTGTACCCATGGAATTATAGGTCGAAGAGCAAAACCGGCACCGGCAATGAGTTTCCCATGCCCGAAAACCCGCAGGTAAAATTTAACAGCAGCCCAAAACGTCAGAACAAATTTTCAAATTTTGGCTCGAGGAACCGTTGGGGCGCCATACCCTCGTACCTCAAGCCCCATAAATCCAGAACCGGAGCCTTAATCGAAAAACAAAAAAGAGGCATTGGCATTTATCATTTTACTATGAAACAAAACCATCCAGAGAAAACATTCGATAGTTAAGATAAAAATAACCTTGCTTTCGTGAAGGGTACTAAAATGGGGTAAAATGATGCCAAAAAACCCACATTTTGACCCCTGACCCCGGAACCAGACCCCAAACCAAAAAACGCTCGGGGTACATGGTAAATCGACTATGCCGGTTCGAATGAGCCCAAGATCATGAAAATCGGTTACGGCGTTCTGGAGTTATGGCCAATCACACACACACACATACGGAATTTAAAAGATTTCACCCCTGCAACAAAACAATCTCCACTAATTTTCACTACGTTCTGATGACAATAGCACAACCACTTAGAGGATGATTTGGATGAGACTAAAAACAGCCATATAGCTTTAGCACTTTTCGAGATATTGTCGCTTCTGTATAGCTTGGGTAGGCGGGCCCAATGGAAAACCCTTTTGACCTAAATCCTGAATACTAAATTCGTCTTGTAATAAAGCATTAAATAAAGTATTATAAAACCTTTTTTATTGAACAAATTGAGCCTAATTTGGCTCCGATGTCGGTAGCACATGTAGAGATACAATCCATGCCATGTTTTGAAGGACGCCATTATAACCCGACCCAAACCCACTTGGCCGAGTATTAAGGCCAGAAAGAGTTGGAATCCGTCTCTATAGAACAAATAGACAATGAATCTATCGAAAGAGCTATAGCAATCGATCCGCCGGTCAACGTTCAGTTAGGCGTGTCACCCCAAAGACCCGTAAACGGACACCACCGAAATTTACCTGTGTGGCCATTGAGATTTCATCGATACGCCCGTTCCACTCACTAACCCAGAATTCAATAACAAAACAACGCATAGTAATAAGTTTCCACCATGGCACATCCCTATTATAAAATTCGTGAGTAGAAATATTATGTACCCGAATAAGTTTCACGTTTTCCTCTAACCGCGGCGCATCCTCGATGATTTTTTTGACATAGGCATGATGACGCTCGTAAAGGACTGCAGCAACATTCGCCGGAAGAGGCCTAGTCGCCTGATCGAGGGCATCGTCAAAACGAACGGGTTCTTGGAACGGATTAGCCGCAACAGCACTCTGAAATTATAGATTACAAAATTATTATAACTAAAATATGCTTCTTTAAAAAATAAAAATATCATAACTCACCATTTTACACGCGAATTTATAGCCTTCACAAATGATATGCAGTCTGAAATAATATTCATTTGAACAACATTGTTATCTAGCATTCTTACGTAAGAAACCATCGTCTTCTTTGCGGAACACTTGGTTAAACGTGACGAAAACCTATTTGTTCGTGCCGCTTCCTAGGAAAAGCTTGTGCAACTTCGGATTCAACATATACCATGAATTCATGACGTCATCCGTATTCATCAAGTTCCGGAGATTAATTAATCACATTGCAAACAGCCTGTATATTGAAAATTTATCATTTTTTAGTTTCGTGAAAGGGTCTTATAGCAAAACAATTGCCTTGATCCCACTTTTAAAGAAGTTAAGGTAAATGTCAAGACAGTACTTGAATGCATACGTAATAGTAACTGTAATATTTCCTTATTACGTAATAATTATATTTTTCACGCGTTTAACATTGACTTAACTAAAATTTTTAATATAATACAGAATCACGTCAAAACAGTATGCGCAGAAAATGACTGTCGCCTTTGAAGTGAGCAATGCCTTAATAGTCAAGCGATACAGACGTTATATTTTGCAAGTCAATATGGTTTTATCGACACCATTCAGCGAATGGCACAAATTTAAGATACAAGGAACAAGACAATAGTTTAACCGTTTGAAGCTGGAGACAAGAAAGTAAACTAAATACAAATGTAACATGATGCGACGAAGAATCAATATCTGCATGGGTGATACATTTACACCATTAAGGCGTCCAGCGTCTGCGTACGAAATTTTATTGACGATATAAAGTTCCACTGAACAGATATGAGGAATTAATACATTATTTAGCGATATGGGTATATAAAAAGCAATTATGAGCGGTTACTACGATTTCAAGATGGAGGTAGACGCATAACATGTGTTAAAATGTTTCAAGAACTGTAGAGATAACACAGACAGCCACACTAGGTATACTAAAATCCCGATGAACTGGCCATCGGATAAGTTCGTGTTGAACCAAATAAAAGAGACCGCTAACACCACTTGCCGTTCAAAATTTCCCTGCATATTTGCGCGTATACGCAGTCACTGCCAGAAATAAGTGCAAAATAATCGATCGAAATTTCTATCGATTTCGATTAAACGAAATTTCGATCGATTTCGATGGTTTTCGATTTTCGCGCAATTATATAAATTTCAAAATTTCGATTTTTTTCGGTTAAACGAAATTTCGGTCGATTTCGATCGATTGCGATTAAACGAATAGCTGGAGAGTGCGGTCGGAGTTACGAAGAAGACCTCCGCGTAGGTGAAGATGATGTCAACTGGATCGAATGTGACTACTGCCTCGAATGGTATCACTTCCGTTGTGTGAAGTTGGAAAAGGAACCGGAAACGACATTGTGGTATTGCCCTGTGTGTTCAACGACTATGTACGTGAACGGGTAAATCTATGTTTTCCTTCTGGAATTTCCACTTCTCTCTTTTCTATTTTCTGCTATCGAATGAGGTAGAGAAGGAAAAGCATAGCGCACTATTGAAGTAATAATGAATTCGTTTGTTAAAAGCAATAATGGTTGTTATTGCTACAATTTTTAGTACGACTTGAGTTAGAATGTTAACTCCCACACGCCAGTTAGTGTTACTAAAACAATTAGCCCCTCGACAACATGGAGTGGGATTCATGCTGTGTAGTTTCGTGCCAGTTTTTGGTGGAGATCTATAGCAGAGTATGCCCATGAAAACTTTCTAATTCCATCGGAGTAATGGAGAAGTGAAGATGCGCGCTACGTAGATGGAGTGTTAATTATGGCGTGTTCGACATGGTGGTTTTCAAATGGTGTGCTCGATAAACTGTTATAAACAATTGTTACATTTTAGATTTTAGACGATCACCATATACAAATGGCTATCTAAGCTACGGTACGTTGTATATAATAAATAACAATAATAACAATTGCTGTATTTTGCGTTATTCAACGAACTATTCTATAACATCGAGAATTACAACGTTGCTACAATTGCTGGAATGGCGGATTCGAATGGGGATAGCGAAAGCGAAGGTGGGTCCTCGGAGGGTTCTGATTGGTTGCCCGACCTAGAGTCTGAACATGGAGAAAACCCTCTTGAGCGTTCGATTAACGGGGTAGAGCAACAATTAACTTGGTCAGACTGACAGCAAGGTCCACCGTGGAGGGATCGTAACCATCCAGTATGGAATTTATACGCGTGGACTAGTAGTTTAGAAATGGTGGGCCGAGAGTGGATGCACCCCGCTAGTGTAGTTGTTGTAGACGCCCGTGACCAAAGTGAGTCAGCGATAGGCATTATCGAGCGTTCAGCTACCAATTTAATAGCGTGTCATATGGGGGGTGTAAATATTAGCTACCGTCAACAGCAGCAGTTTCGAGAAGCGTGAGAGAAGTATTTAGACACGCATGAGAAAGATCCATTTGACGTCTGCTGGCGATGGTTACCACGTAATGCGCGACTATGGGTTGATCCAAAATGGTTGGCTTATGCTGCAGGTTAGCAACGTACAGCAGCGGATACGTTACAAGTCGCCACGGTCGAAAAAGTTGTCATCATTTTCGATTTAATGGCGCTTGGTCCAGATATGCCTGCAGCGTTATACGCGTGTATTGCGTCAGACGAACGACTCAAAATATGGTGGGCGATGAATAATGATGAAGGATTTTGGAACGCGCGATATCTGCGATATAGCCAGCCGTTTCCACATGCTAATTCGATGGATTTGCAAGCGGCAGTAGGTCGTCGATATAGTCTACGGCGATTTTTCTTTTTGTTCACTGGACGTATTCGACAAGATCCAACGCCGTATGGTACAACATTGTTAGGAGGAATTCGTGTGCGACAAGTCGGTCCTGGAAATTGGGTGCTGAATATCGAAGAGTATCGCCGGTTCGTTTGATATAGCGCCCATGATGTCATGCTCATTGATGGAGCATTGTTTATCGCACATCGGCGTGGTACGCCTCCGCCAATGGGACGCCACGATAGTAATCGGTTATGGCATTTGATTGAACAATTTCCGCGTATATTTCGAGTGTTTGCAATAGATGCGCGTGGTTTAACGGTGCGGGTTAATCCCGACGCCGTATCAAATCGCCGTGGTTATCAAGAAAGTATCGCTGAAAAAGTGGCTCAAGCGCTGGTTATTGGCGGCGCAAGGGTCGATGGAATGTCGAAGAGCATAGCAGCCTATATCAAATTAACGACCAAGACAATGGTGGAGCTGCTTTTGTAATTGACCTTGGAGGAAACTTACATCGCGATACTGATCGATTATTTGCAGCAACGGCAGCGCAATTAAATCGACAATTGGGCCAAAAAATGCGTTTGGATCCCATTGACCTGGATCATACACCGGTTGGTGAAATTCTGGAATCTGAAATGCGCTATAATCGCGATTATCTTCCGGATAGCATGGATGAGTTTAACGCATGGTACGAAGCAGAAAAACGACGACGAGCTAAGCGCAGTCGACGTCGTTCGCGTATACAGCGACACTAAGATGTCGTCGCAGGTCCGGGAGATGATACGGAGCTGGAGGAACGCCTTGAGGACATGTTTGACGAAGAAATGAACCAGCAAGCCATTCAGTGGGAAACTGAAGGGGTACCTGTGCGTGAGATTCGCGAACGGATAATGACAGCTTATGATGAGCATTACGGCGGAGCCTGTGTAATTACGCGTCCAGCTGTATTGCAACGTTTGGATCGTCAGGTATTACGAGAAGCAGATGCAGCTTCTAATGCTTCATCAGCTGCTACAACACCGCCTGCGGTTCGTACACCAGAACCTGTATCAGACGACTCGGTACGCATAGTAGGATCTGTAACGGTCACTGCTAGTCCAGTAGATCCTGTTCAATATCATTCTACTTGGGTTGAAAATGAGCAGATTGCTCATGAAAACCAACGGTAGTGTCAGAAAATGGGTGGTTTGGCAGCGCAAGAAAGCCTAGCCAACCTGATGGGGATTACTGTAGATTCGAAATCCGTGACTGAAGCGGCTAGTAGAAGGAAAACCCCCTTACAGATTGTTAGTGCAGACTCGTCCGCGGTGACATTACCAGTTCAGGAGTCAATGGAACAGTCCACATTAAGCCGAGTACGTGCTGAATCAGAAACGGCAATTGTGTCGTCAAGTATGGCGTTACCACCTGTTTCGGGTACATCTAGCTTAGTGACGATAGCTCAGGCTGCAACCGCGATGTCTGATATCGTACCAATGACAGAACGACCGGTTAGGGGACGAAGGAGAGCTCCCATTATGTTCCCACCTAGCCTTCCCCAGTCGGCGCGTATGCGGTTGTCGCACGCTATTCCAGCGCCGTTTCAACAATCTATTTCTGTGGTGAATCCAGAACGACCGCGTGCTATGGACATGCTCACTAATCAACTAGTTACTGTCGCCTACGAGCACGTTCGGCAACAAGAACAAGTTGCGGCTGTTACCGAACAACCGCCTACTACAGTGGTGACGAGTGGTCAGGAAATTTCTCCTTCGTTGCACATTGAGTTGCAGTTGGGAAATTTGCGTGGTACGGAGTTGGCACAAGTGCGTGAACAATTGCAACAAGCCATACCTCCATCAGCAGTGCAATTGGATGGTATGTGATTAATGCAACAAATGAAAATTAAATATGCGAGTTGATACTGCGTTGCATTATTTGCGTCTGATGGGCGAAAATCACCGAGCTCAAATGGAAGTCCCACAGATGAAACTTGATCACGCACACCGTCAAAATGCCGAACTTAAACTTCGATTACGGGAGAAAATGTCGCCGGCACGTAAAACACGGGGAACACAGACGAAAAAGCAAACGCAACGGACTGCGAGTCGTCAAGCGCGTGTTGGACGTCGTGATGATTACGAACAACCGGCTAGCGAGTGTTCTGACAGTGAACGTGAAGCAAAGCGTCGACAACGAGGTAAACAACGTGCCTCATCGTTTGTTGAACCACGACCACGACAGCGACAGGAAATAGTTTATCATGAGGAGCAACAATCAACATCGGCAGCAACTTTTGCGCCGTCTTTTATGTCAACGCCAGCCGTATCAACGTTAACGGTGGCTACCGAAACACGACGAAAAGTCAGTGATGTGGAAATCTTTGAAGAAGCTTCGGCCGTTACGCCCACGAAACCGGTTTCCACAGCAGCAAAGGAACAAGGAGCGACTGCTATAGCGGCAATGCCGCCGGCCGTGCAGCCAGCATCAGCATGGCGCGGCGCAACACTGGTCAAGTAGCGCTAATTAGCGAACAACGAAGCGATATGGACATGACTTCATTGCAGTTTGATGGCAATGTGCTACGAACGAGAAGACCAACACCGTTCGGTAATCGATTGATTTACCATTATTTTACATTTTATCAAACTTTGCCGGATGCACCGATGCCACAACGCATGGATATGTTATTTTATCCTTTGCGTGACGAATTACGGTACGAATTCAAATAGCTAGGGGAACGTGGACGGTATATTAGCGAACGCGATTTGCTTGATATTTTCTTTAAATGGGAGGAACGCGTCCGCAGCATCGTTTTTCAGCGACAGTAGGACGTTCTAGTCACGCCAGAACTGTACGATCTTTTCATGCGCCGATTGGCGTATGCAGTACGGGGATTCTTTTACGATTTGCTGCGACGACGCGGTGTGGCCATTCAATATTTTCCGCAACTAATATTCATCGGATTTAGTCGACGCAAGTGGGAGAAGGATGTGCAGCGAGACATGCGACGGTATACCGACACACAAACAGGCGTCTAGAGCCAAGTAGCTCGCATTCGTGATTGTGTTTTTCCGAACTCGGATTATCAGCGTCTACGCGACGATATTGACAATCTGGAAAGTCGACTTAATAATCAACAAACGCATGGAGAACCCGTACACGAGCAGCGTGAACAACTTCAACGATTAATTAACCGGGTTTCAACGCAAACACTGCGACAATTCTAGGATGCGTTTTTACGAGAACTTCGTTATCTTACGGAATGGTACGATCGACGTAATGACTATCCAGGACAACCCGCATCTATGCCGTTGGAGCGTGACTGGCCAATTTATTTGCCAGCATTACGTCGAAATTAAATCAACGTAACAATATTGTCATTTGTCGTCAGTTGGGCACAGTGATCGAAACAATAATAGTCATAATCTTAAAAAGTATTAGTATAACTTTACTAAAATTGTCGTCATAGTTAAACATTTTGGGTTGTCGCGAACGTTTAATATCGATTTTCTAATACGTCGCGAATTCAATGTCGAACATTTATGATGATAAACACTATGTGAACTATTGCAGAGTCCTGAATGGCAAGAACTCTTTTATTTGGTACTCTAACAATACAACAATCCCTATGATTAACAATTTTAAGTTTAAACACTACTGTGAGTCCTGGGTTACAGGAACTCTTATCGACATTTTATATTTCTTCATGGCCCATATGGATAATGGTTAATCTTTGCCTCGTCATGAATGAACGATGTACGCCCGCGGTAACCGCGTTATACAGCAACAATGACAGTATATACTGTGAGTATAGTGGAATGTACTGACGAATCGAGTGTACCTCGTTAAATACCGATAAATTGGGTGTATCCCGTATTGACTTATATTACTTGTTTTCAGCATAACTTGTGTTATATGATGCCTTTGGATAAATTCCATATTATTTTCATTCATAAAATTTACAAAATTTTACATAAAAATTTAAATAATTATAAAATCCAAAAACAATAAAAATTCACAAAATTCCAAATATTTTTATTTTCACTTATTTTTGGTTTTGTCATGATTCTTGTCATTTTATTTTTGCTCATCATAATGATTTACGTGTACTGCCTTATTTTCGTTGGGTTTCCAAATAATTGGAGCTTTCATTTATATATTTGGTGTTACTTGTATTACTATTTGTTATTACTTGTTAATTTGAGGTTGTTATTACCCATGCCGGGACGTCATGGGCTTACTAAGGGGGGTGTCGGGGCTGGTGCCTTTATCATAACTAAAATTTTCCAATTTCTACTAAACCACCGGGGCCGGCCTCCACTCCCGCCTTAGCACTCCCTGTCGTCCTCGCATGGTATATGAGCGTAATATCTGCGAAATGTGACCTGTTACATTAACTTACCGACTAGCTATGTTATTTTTCAAACCTAAATAAAATATAAATAAAACATATAATAAAACCCAAAACTAAACCAATTCCCCTAAAATTTTCATATCTTTTCTCATAACCATACCCAACCACATATTAAACCCCCTCCTTCCTCTTCTTTTTATTTCCTATAAATTTACCCTTTCCAAAAATATCCTTTTTCTCCTATTTCTCATATTTTTTATATCCCCGATCCCCCTAAAACTTAACCCATACCCCTCAAATTTTAATATCCTTTTTCCCTTACCACCCCCATTCATATATCTAATCCACCCCTTTCCCTTCTGTCTACTTTTCATAAATTTCACCTTTTCTTAAAATCCCAATTTTCCCCATTTTTCAACATTTTTCAAACAACTTCTATTTTCTCAAATCTTAACCTCCACTTCTCAAATATAAAATACAAACTCCCCTACCTACCCCTTTCACCATATTAAAATTTCATCACCCATCTCGCCCCACTTATTTCAAACCACCCCTCCCCTTTTTACCCCTTTGTCTAAAATTTCTCCTTTTCACAAACTTCATTTATTTTCCTTAAATCTATAATATATATTAAATATATAATATATTTCGTCGTTATAATGCGTAGTACGGTACGGGGAACCGTTTGGTTGCATCTGTACCGCGATGCGTATATTCAAAAAGTATTTACTTGTTATATAGATATAAAATTGGATTAGTATGTATTATTATGATTATTATGTTTTGGATTTTAATTGGAAATTAATTGGATTTTAATTGGAGCGACTGTGTCATGGTTATTACTACGTGTCGTTATTAATTTTATATGTTAACGTGGAATGTTTTAGACTTGCGTAGTCGCAACGTCAGCATTGTTTTCAGAGTTTCGATTTTAATATGGATGAGAAGTTATGCGTGAACAAGGGAGCTAGCTAAATATATTTTTCTTTCTTTTGTTTCTGGCTATTCTCACAGGGTATTGGAATGTTTATAGGGTTCGGATATTTTCTAGTTCTTTTTCAAAAGTGTCAAAGTATCGTTGCGCCGTTGGGCGAAGTATTTAGTGTTGCTATATACTAAATTAATTTAATAAATCATTAATTTTTAATTGGGTTTTGTTTTCTTATTTCGAACTGGGTTTATAATACGCTAGATATATGTATTTGAAATTTCCGTAATTTGAAATTATTGGTCGGAATGGCTGATGGTGGATTAACTACTGGTAGTATTGTTTATTTTTTCTGCTTTCCTTTCTTCTTGCATGTCAAGCGTGGCATCGACGGATCTGTGCGGTCAAATATTGACGAGCGTTATTAAGGACGTATAATATCTGCCAATGTGGTTCTGCGAGATATCTCGAGTCACGCATTGTCCGTTTTAAATATTATATTTAAATTGGCGTAAACCCATTGTAAACAATGCGCATCTCTCTATGTGTCGCCCTAGACGCATATAAGAAATAGTGAACATTGTACGTATACGATTTTTCTGGATTTTTCTTCTTTCCCTTTTCAGCTTTTGGAATAGTATTTCCTTTTACGTCACCCTACCAGGTGTTTTCGCGAAGAATTCGGAGTGTATCTAAAATACGTATGGTGTCCGGAGAACGAACATCGTGTGACTCAGTTCTAAGACGGGACATGTTCGAGTGCTAGAAATACAGATCGTTTGACTCGGTGGATTACTATCTGGTGTAACATTTGTAAAACGATGTTCTTTGTGTTAGTCCGTGTAGTGCCGTAATGTAAGAGGTACACGTTAGGAATTAACGTATTTCATGCTTGCACGGTTTTACGTTTGGTGGCTTAGTATCGCCTCAGTGGTTAAATGTACTGTTACGAACCGGCACTGCTCGTTCTTGTATTGGTGAATAAATAGTTAAACCCGAACGACAGTTGGTGGAATCTTACAAAGTGAGCGTGATACATATCATAGAGCTGTCATCAAAATAGGGGTGACGTTGGAGTTGGAGAGTTAGGAACGTATCTACTATTATCACCGCTTCCCTGGTACGCCAGACCCTGAATTCGTGTACCCCAGATACTAGAGAACTAGGATAATTGGTGGCCGGAGTTGTATTTAATTTAAGTATCATTAGTGTGTTATAGTAGTCTCTGGGGGTCGGAGCGTCGCGTAAGCACCAAGTTACACCGCCGTCATAAAAGATTAAGTTCCGACATTCCTTCAATTTATTTTTACATGATAATCTTGAAAAATAGTAATTAAACAAAGATTTGGTTATTGGTATATTTGCATACATGCTGACGATGCATACACACCATTGGGGTAGAACCCCTCCGGAGGAGGTAACGGCCGAAAATTTTTGTGGAAGGTGGTCGGTACGGTAGTGAGGACTTTTTTTTGGTCGCCGGCATCAAATTTTCGCCTATGAGTGCACCTCACTCCGCGGGGCGGGGGTCCGGATTCCCGTGGGGAGATTTTACTCCCTTCCACCCCCCTGTCGGCATATATGTATATATATGTGGTATCAGAGAATAACCGGAACCGAAATTTACCGGAACCGGAACCAGCAACCGGAACCGTCCTTTTAAACCGGATCCGGAACCGAAACCTGGACTTCGAAACTTATACATAGTAAAATAAATGAAAGAAGAAATGAAGGTATAGTGGCTTTAAAATGTATTAAAAATAACTTTTATACTAAACTTAATGTATTGCGATGGCATTATTGCCTTTCTGAAACTTTAAAGACACTGAGGAAGCTAATGATGTTTATTTATTGATCATTATGTCGCGCTTAGGACACCCAGAGCAAAAAATCCCTCCCACTACATCCCGTTGCGTAGACTGCTTCAAATTGAATGTGCTTACAACGCATGGGGGGTAGAATAAACACTTTCGCTCTGTCTCCAGTCGCTTCCCTTTACTACAGCTACGATTTTTACATGTTATTCTGTAGGAAACTTGAAATTATTTTTTATATGGTTCTAAAAGAAAATAATAGAAAATCATTTTTTGATCAGTGGTTTGAGACACCGTTTAGGCTAGCGTTGGATATACAGTGCTCGTCAGTTACATGATAATGATGATAACTTTCTAATGAGAATGCTATAAATGAGACAAACTGTGATGCTGCTTGTACAGTTTCAATAACTTCAGTTTATTGCCAAGAAATTACTTTCTGGCTGCGTTGCAGATAACTTTACTTTACTTCAATGTAGACTAATTTACTAAGCTTACAAGCGCACTGGCTGGTGCTTGATGTTGTTGGGGCTAGTGCCTTTTTCACCACAAAATTTTTCTTTTCCTTTCCAATAAAGGCTGCCCCCACGCCGCCCTGGTATTCCCTGTCGCCCTGACATGGTATATATAGCGTAAT